>PVJX010001264.1:0-110000 GCA_004027295.1 Dolichotis patagonum
GGCTTTATACTATTGTGATATGTTTGATATTATTGTATTTGAAACTATGCTCAACTATAGCAGAGTAAGAGATATGGTGTTAGCTACTGTTGATGTCCAGTTGACTTAATGTAAAGTACTGTGTTGCCTATGTTGTCCTGTTCTGATCTGCTCTGTACTGCCCCCTTTTGTTTTATTCTCTTTCAAATTAAAAAAAAATGCTTAAAAAAAAGAAATAAATGTATGTTCATCTTCACAAGCCCTTTCCTTGTGGACTTTCGATTGTCTACACTTCATTTGGAGCTTTGGCTGCCTCAGAAAGCAGCAGATTAACCCAGTTCCCACACTCTCTGACCTGGTGTCCCCTTCCCAAACCTGTTCAGCAGCAAAAGCAACTTCAGCAGAGGAAGGTTTTGAACCAGCCCATGGTCATGCTGAACTTCAGTGACAGAGGACAATCCAGATGGAAAATGCTTGTAAACTGGAAATGTAGGACTCATAGTTGGGTGAACACTGGAGGACGACTTCTGAGCACTCAGCGCATGTAGTTCCTTGGCACTGGCAGACAAACCTGCAATTCTCAATCTACAGGAAGAGGAAAGAGCAAACGCAGCCGACTGGACTCCTACATGACATCAGCAATGGCCTGGTTTCAACCTTAGCTCTGAGCTCAGGAGCCATTGCTCTTGCAGGAGGTTCAATCTCCACGTGCAACGCATTCCTGCATCACCAACCAGACGTTTCTTCGTGGCTTCTGTCTGACCTCCTTGTTATAGGTATGAACATTTGCACATCATTCTTTCAAGAGCTTTTCTTTCTCTGAGAAAGGGGATTATAATTCAAAACAGTCCACGAGGAAGCACTTTGCAATTCTCCAGAGCACCCACCAGAACCAGAGTTTGCACAGTTACACTCGGTAACTGAGACTGGACCCAGTTGCTACTCCACTCCCTTTTCATATGTAACTGATATCTTCCATTTAAGTCATGCCTTTTACTCCTTGTAGTTCTACATTCTCAAACATGTAGAAGTGGTACGAGCCTAAGAAGGGAGGGTGCTTACTGTCTGAAAATGGTTGGTAGTGTCTTTTCACATACAAGGCACCTTTGTATTTTATGAGGACTGCCCAGTATATCAGTCATTTTCCCATCACTTGGAGAAAAATACCTGACACTCACATATTTAAAGAGGAGAGTGGTTTCAGAGGGTTCAGTTCATGATTGACTGACACTAAAACAGCAATGGCATGGCAAGACATGAAAAAGGAAAGATGACACCCCATGGCAGCCAGGAGCCAGAGAGAAAGAAGAGAGGAACTAGGGACAAATATACACATCTCCATATCACATCCCCAATTGCTCACCTTCTACAATCAGGCCCCACCTCCTAACTGCACATTTGAACACGAACTTACCAATGAGTGAATGTACAAATGGGTACAGCGCTCCCATGACCTAATCAATTTTCAAAATCCCCACCTCTGAACACATGAGACTTCTGGAGGCATTTTAGAGGTAAATCATAACATGCAGAAACTAACTCTATACACAAAAATTAACAAATATTTCAAGTATTAAACTTCAGTCCCCCTATATCAGGAAATGATGAAACTATACTCAAGAAGTTTCCTCTTTATGAGCACTGTGACAGCCATGTGGCTTCTCCCTCCTTTTCCATTTTATGAAGCCTGCTCTGGGCCACCATCCCAGGCCAGCTGCCTCTTTCCTGCTTAGCCCTGTCTCTATCTCTGTGAACATGTCTCCCAGCTCATATCTTCCTTCCACCCCGAAATCTCCTGGGCTCTGTCCCATCTGACTTGGGCCAGGCATGTGAATCCTTGGGGAGGGATGTGGGTTAGTTGGCTCCTAGGACACTGGTCAAGCTTGGACTCATTTAGTGAACTTCAGCTCCTCTGGCAAGTGCTGATACTGGTCCTTCTCTATCTGCCTAGATCATCTATTTTCAGTGTAGTCATCAGCACCCCTGGAGGAGGCTGGAAAAAGATGCAAAGAACAAATAGAAGAAATCAGGAGTCATTTCTAATTTGAAGAACTCTGAGGAAAAGGGAGCATTTCAGCAAGCCTTCGAGGTTGATTCTGATCTCTGGATCTCAAATGAAAGATCAAAACCTGAGCTCGGCAGGTGCCTCCCAAGGGTGAGAGGAGGCAGAGACAGACACAAAGCCCATAGAGTAGCAAAGCCTGGGGTGCAAAAGAAGAGAGTAGACACGAGGGACAAGACTCAAAATGGGACACTGGCCACAACTCCAGCAAATGGCTGCAGTGCACTGGGTGCAGATCAGATAGAGGAGGCAGCAGATTTGGTGTCAATCAGGATATGGCAAGATGCACAGAGAAATAACTGCAAAAAACACAAAAACAAACTAAGAACCAGATCAGATGGTTCCAGGTTGATTAGCGATGGAGTGCAGACATCCTGAAGACCAATTTGCCAGGCCCAGGCATCAGGGAGGAGCTAGGGGGCATCTGCTCTCACCTTTCCCACCCACAGCTTCTTGAGGTGACCTACCCAACCATAATGACACACTACATCTGTGTGTGTGTGTGTGTGTGTGTGTGTGTGTATGATGGGCTATGTCTGTGTGGGGGCCTGTGTGTTACTGAGGATTAAACCCAGAGCATTCACAATGAGCTACATACTTAGCCCTTTTTTATTTCTTTGTTTTGAAACAGAGTCTTGCTAAGTTACCAAAATGGGTTCAAACTTGAGATCTTCATGCCTCAGCCTCCAAGAGTGCTGGGATTATAGCCCTGTGCCACCGTGCCTGCTGACATGTTATTTCTTGAAACCAGCAAAAGGCTTCAGGTGGTTTCCAGCTTTGTTGACTTGGGGTTTTCCTTTAAAATTCTTTCACAAATCTCTCATTTGATCAATTACACATCAATGTGTACATTTAAATCCAAAAGCCAGTATTATCTTATTTCCATTAACTTAACACTTCATGTCATGACAAGATTTTAAGAATAAGACATAAATAGCCAAAACAGGTCATCCTGGGTAGAAGCCAAGGGGTGGAGAAACACTGTTCCAGCTGCATATTCCAGTCAGTTTTGTCAAAACACTTGGACACGTGGGCCGGGCTGGTGCCAGCGGCCCGCTTGCTGAAGCTGATGGTGATGAGGACAGATTTGTGGGCAGTGCACCTTCATTCCACATGCCCCGACTAAGCAGGGATGAAAGTGTGGCAATCAGAGAGGACAGCATGGTGACTGACACCCCGTCAGGACATGGCGCCCTGATGAGAAGATGGGGATGGGACAAACCCCGAGCTAGAGGAGAAAGCTCCTCAGAGCAGAGCTCTTGAGGATGCAATTTGCAGGACAGCAGAGGCTCCAAGGACAGCTGCATGGACACACTTAGCCCAAGACGAGAGGCAGCACTGTAAGGTCCAGGTGGTGGCTGCCGCCACTCCGTAACAGTGGCCCTGCTGATATCCACAGGCCAAAACTCAGGCCTGCAGGTCAGAGGCCCAGGCAAGGCGCCCAGGAGTGGGGCTCCAACACGTGGCAAACCCCAGTGGCTGAGCTCCGTGCACAGTAGTAGCCCCTCCCACTTAGGGAATGGTATGAGTGTGTGTTTGCCAGCTACAGGGTCTGCAAGGGCCAAAGAAAAAGGACTTTCAGTACTCCAGAGGAGCCAGGTTGGCTCTGTGGACAAAAGCGTCTCTCAGACCACACTGCATCCTGGCTGTGTGGACTCCCAACACCAGAAAGAAAGTAAGGTTTTAAATCATGGCTCCAGGAGAAGATGCAAGGGATGATTCCAGGAAGGTTTTCAGGTCCTCAGCCTCCTGGCACAGAAGAAGGTGACTGGCTTCCCTGTGCCTGCTAGGGAAAGATGCAGAGGTGATGGATATTCAACCTGCTGGTGAGCAATTTGGGTCAGATAACAGAAGGCGGACGTTGAGCAGGATTGTCAAGAAGGAAAATGGATTAGTGAGGGAGGACATGGATATCTCTTTTGGAAACTATTTAAGGCCCA
This sequence comes from Dolichotis patagonum, assembly GCA_004027295.1. Lineage (NCBI taxonomy): Eukaryota > Metazoa > Chordata > Mammalia > Rodentia > Caviidae > Dolichotis > Dolichotis patagonum. The sequence goes on from PVJX010001264.1 coordinate 3,982, forward strand.
AAGAGGTAAAGGTCTGCCTCTGCCTGGTGGTGCCATCCCACTTGCCACCCAGGGCGAGTTAGGGGTCTCTGAGGTGGTGGCATCCTTCCTACAGTCCTGACTTCGCCTTTTTCCATTTCCATGACTGGAGGGGACAATCCCTCTTCTGATTCCCACAGGAGACACATGTCCCACTGTCCTCAACCCAGAAGATCTTCCGAGCAGTGCAGTCCTAGCTGTGTCTCTCCTGAGAGAGGGCATAGTGCTCTGTTTTCCCCTCCCTTGATAATAAACTGCTGAGCACCTGTTTGCAACACTGAGATTCACTAAACGCAGGACAGGAGCAGTTCAGCAGGCAGAGGGGTGCCTGTCTGAGGTTCACCTCTCTTGTTGGTCTTTCCAACCAAACTGTTGAGGTGCTTTCCATGGGTGTGCATATCTGTACCGGGACCCAGTGGGATGGGGTAAAGAGAGAGTGTGGCACAGCAGAGACTGCCTGCCATGGACTGGGAGTAGGAAGGGGTCTCAGTGTCCCCTACGGAGATCCAAGGATGGAGCCAGTGTAGGCCCCTCATCCTCTACTACATTCAGAGGAATGTTTCAGTGATTAGGCAAATGTTTCTTTTTATTTGAAATCAGATAAAAGGTGTAAGAAAGTTTCAGTTGAGGGAAATAAGTTCTTAATGAAAAATTTAATATTTTTGAATTGCAGATGGAATTGAATGCCAAGCAGAATCCCCACCTACCCACCCAGCCTCAGCCTCAGTGCTCCCATCTCTCAGGAGCTCAAGTCCACAGCAAGGTTAGGCTTGCGTGCTCCATGAAAGAGGCAGACCTGGGCTGGTGGGCGCGGCCTGGGTTCGCGGCAGGGCAGGCTTGTGGGCTGACCACTGGTACAAGGGTGAAGATGCCAGGCACCAGGGCCCAGCAGGGAAGTGGGGTGTCTCACCCCAGCTGAGCTGCAGAAGAGCCAGATGCCCGAGCACTGGGGACACACTGGATGTGCATCCTGCTGAAGCCTGACGGCAGGGCTGTAGGCATACGCACATCGCTGTGTGTCACTGGTGCTTCATGCGCGGCTATATCCCAGCGCTTCTTCTGTCTAGCACAGGTTCTTCTAAGTTGCCCAGGCTGGAGTTGAGCTTACTATCCTCTTGCCTGCCAAGTTCCACCCAGTATTTTTAGCTCATCTGATCCTCAAGACAGTGCCTAGCGGAGCTCAGTCACCACCACTCAAATAGGTCAACAGGCACCGAGGTCTAGGAACCAGGCGACCATGCTCTGTGACCATCCGTGACAAAACAAAAGAAAGGCGTTTGGGTTTCACTGCTGCCTTTCCACATGTAAAGTATTCTATGTCACTCACTCACTGTGAATATTTGGAGCCCTGAATTGCTTTAGATCTAAAGCAGAATCCCCCCGCCCAGCCTCAGCCTCAGTGCTCCCATCTCTCAGGAGCTCAAGCCCACGGCAAGGTTAGGTTCTGTGCTCCAGGAAAGAGGCAGACCTAGCTGGTGGGTGTGGCCCCCTCCCCGCAAACCTTCGCCTCCTCGAAAAGCCTTGGTTGCCAGCTGATAAGATTTTGAGAGGTGATTGGAGCATGAGGGCTCTAAAAGTCACTTGTGGATAGTCTCTTCGTGGGTTATGGTTTGATGTCATTACAAGAGGTGGTAGAATCCTAGCAGGAGTGAGCTACTGGAAGAGAGAAGGCCATGGGGCATGAGCCTGGTGACTCCGCCCAATCCCTGGGCCCTTCCTCTTTGGCTCTTCCCTCTCTCTCTGTGTCCTGGCCACCATGTGGGGAGCAGCTTCTTTGCCATGATGGCCTAAAAGCAATGGAGCTGGCTGACCCTGGAAACCTCGGAAACTGAGCAAAAATAAATCCTTTTGCCTTTAAGTTATTATTCCCAAGTATTTTGTCACAGTGCTGCAAAGCTAACACAAGCGCTTTACCTGAATCCTTGCCTTGGTGGCCCCAGAGCCACCCTGCTCCAGGGCACAGAGAGGAACAGATGTGGAGGGGCAGTGCTCACCTGCCTGGCTGATCATCTCTGAAGACGAGGAGAGCAGATGGGTTAGCTTGGCCATCATCTGAGGAAATAGAGGGAACAAAAGGCAGCCCCAATCCAGCATGGCTGCATCCCTGCAGTATTTCCAAAAGTGACTTGGGTGGAATCAGCCCTAGACCATGCCTAAGTCTTCACCTCCCCGTCTGTGGAACAACCTTGTCTGAAAATGGGCTCCAGCACACGGTCCAGTGCATCTTCGGAGTAGCCTTAGTTCAAAGTGACTGGTGGCCAAGACAGAGACATCAGGGCACAGGCACATGAAAGGACAACACTGTGAGGAGAAGACATTAGAGAAAACAAGATTTAAATCCAAAGGGACCTCAAGGAAAACATTCCCTTGGCATCTAGATCTGGGACCTGCACTCTGTGGAATCGTGGAGAAGTTAACAACTGTGGAATTTGTTATGGCAGTCACAGGACACCAAGAACCACTTTCTAGAGGTTCATAGTTCCTTGATGAGCAAGTTGACAACCTCAAGTTCTGGAAGGAGGAGCTGAGTTAGAGAGATGGGGGGGATGCTCTATCCTACTGGGATTCACTCCATCACTCCAGGTCATTCGCAGCAGGACCAGCCCAGCCACAGGGGCAGGGAATAATGTGCTGCTTTGAGAAATAATGCAACTCTCCCACAGACGTGGAGAAGGTTTGCGCATCTAAATTAGGTTTCCCAAGCAACAGATACTCAGTCATCAAAACTAAGGAGAAGCTGGGCATCGTGGCTCACCCCTGGAACACTACACAATCTTAGAGGCTGAGGCAGGAGAATTACAAGTTCAAGCCCAGCCTAGGAAAATTGTCAACTTAACCAGACCCTGTCTCAAAATAAAAAATTAAAACCAGAAGGAGGCCAGGGGTGTAGATCAGTGTAAAGGCCCTGAATTCATTCCTCAGTACTGGGAACGGGGGAACCCAAGGAAAAGAAAGGGGAAAAACCCTTGATCAATTGATGAGAAGCATCTAGTATAGAGACAAAACCTCTAAATTTGATATGATTTTTAGTCTTTCTAATAAAACCATAACTTCAGATGGAAAGAACTTCAGATGGAAACAAAAAAATTGAGAATACAGAGAAGGGAATTTAAAACATTAAGATCCTCTGAAAGTGAGTGGATTTTTAAAAACTACATTAAAACAAAGCAAAACAAAAATGAACCCAACATGTTATTGTTTTATTGTCTTCAGGAAATCCCTGCAGTGAGCGAGAAATAAAGGAGGAGGGGCTGGCCACCGCACCTGTGGGGTCTTAGTGGGTTTATGGTTCACCAATTTACTCCTACGTGGCTGAGGTCCTTCACACTGAGAGAAATTTCATGTTACAGAGACGGGTGGGAATGAAGAGCTGTGTAATTATTAGTTCTGTTGCGAGCAGATCAATCATTTGGGAAGGGCGGCTCTCCACGGTCTCGCATGACCTTTCCCGGAGCCTGGCAGCGGGGTACCCGCTCTTGCGCCCACGCTGCCTGCTTCTAGCAGCTTGGCAGCATTCAAAGGCGGGCCTTCATTCCATGCCATTGGGACGCTTGTAATTATGACAAATGATTAAATGTGTTATTTTCAGCAGAGCAATGGCAGGCAGAAGAGGTGTGGAGGGCTGCAGCGTAGTGAAGTGGTGGTGGCTTTGGAAGCCTGGCCCTTTGGGGCCATGCACGGGCCTGGTGCCGCCTGGGCCAGGGTGCTGAGACTGGGGAGCTGGCTGCCCTGTGCACTAGACTCAGGCGCCAAGCTTCCTGTGCTCCCAAAGCTGCCAGGAGGTGCACTGCACCGAGGAGGGAGCCCCAGCCCATGTCTCTGACGATTAGGGAAATCAGCCACTGGGGCCCAGTTTCTATAGTTCTGGAGCCACAGCATGGCGCTGGCCCAGTCCCCCAGGGGACAACGGCATGGGTATCAGAGTGCTGCTGACCGGAACTGCGCTCCTTTTTCCATCTTTCCCCTAGTTTCAGGAGAAAAATAAGAGTACCTCCCCCCAAAACCCTTGCAGCTTGCCTTCCACATCGCCTCACACCTACTCAGGGGCTCAGTATTAAAGAGGGGCCACAGGTGCACCCAGCCAGCATCCGCCAGTGTAACCGATGCCAAGACACGCTGCTCCCCAGAGCCTGAGCTTCCTCCGGATCAGCATCTCCCGTCCCCTCTGAAGCAGAAGGAAGAGCGATGCTGGTGTCAGGACAGCAACTTTTCACATGGGGTGACTCGGAACCTCCCAGAAAGCGCCCAGCCACAATAGGTCTTCTCTCTCCCCCCACCTTCATGTCCCAGAGTGGTTCAGGAGTTTCCTAAAACCTTGGGGCAATTGCTATAGAGCTGTAGGGTTTTCTTTTGCCAATAATGGTTTCATAAACTGGTGTTTATTTACTGCCCCAAGCTGCGTTCACAGTTGCAAGCACAGTAGCACCTTGCACACTCAAGAGCTTGCTGTCACCCAGCATCTGTGTGGTCACTGCTGCATCCGGCTCCATGGCCACCCTGTCTCCCATCTCCCATCCTCACCCCCACACTGCTCACATCATGCTGCTTCTTTTGCTGTCTCCATTGTCTTTCTTGAGGAGGAAACATCTCTACAACCAAAATAAAGGACAGAGCCAATGGTAGAAGCTTTCACATCAACCCTCAAGGAGAAAATTCTCATCCCGTGTTGTTAGGAGCCATAGGTGAGGCCCCCAGTAAACTCAGGAGACTCACTGGCACAGTGAAGTCTTTGCTGCCAATCTCAAGTACAGGAGGGATGTAGCCCGATGGGGAAGGGAGAAAAGATGGGGCAGATGCCTACCCTGGCTACAGGGCACAGCCCAACGTCTCACCCTGGGAATGGACCTCTTTTCACTGAGAGTCAAGCTCTGCCTAGCCTCCTCCAGTCAGCGACTCTGCCCAGAGGACAAAAGCATGTGCCTGCCTGGCACTCAGAAGGTCGCTTTGTCTCCCCCTGCCTGCCCATTCAGGTCTCTCATGCTCCCATATCACCTCAAGTCACTGCTGGCAACTGAGCCCCAAGAGCAGCCACCACTCATCCTCAGAGAGAGCCCCAGGCCCTGCCGCTGGATCGGACATGGGAAGTCCCCAAGCAGCAGCGTTTCTGTACGGGGCACTGTGTGGACAAAACTCTGTCAGACTCTCTTCCTAGCAGCCTTCCCAGGACAGGACTCCTGGCCATGCCTCTTGAGTAAGCAGGGATGCACAGGCAAGAAGGCTTCATGTCCTGGATGGGACTGAGGGAAGAAGTGGCTGTGTGCCCTCTCCTCCTCTAAAGGCGTCAGTCACTGGACTTAGGACTCACCCTGACCCAGTTCAACCACAACATAACTAAGTACATCAGCAATTACCCTCTTTCCAAACATGGTACCTTAGCAAGTAACAGAGTTAGAAGCCTGGTGTGTCGTTTTGAAGGGCACAGCTCCACCCACAAGACTTGTCTCCAACAAAGGTGGGTCTCCTTTAAAAATAATACTAGCTCTCCACTGATCAGAGTCAGCAAAAAATCCTTCCTTCAATACCTTACACAGCTGAAGAGGAACAAAATGAGGCATGGTCCCGTCAAAGAGAGTGACTGCTGGACCTCTCTTGGGGCAGAACATGGCGGGGTGGGGAGAAGCAAAGGAGCCCGGACACACAGGCGGAGGTCTGGGCTGAGTCCCCCACCCTCAGCACCAGCAGGTTTGTCCCCTGTGCACTGGAATAATAATGCCCACTCCATGGTGAGCACAAGCCGTGATGGAGGGTTCCTGCCTGGTTTTAATGCTTGGGAAATGGAATGATAGATAGCTGGGCACCTTGCTGAAATGACAGGACACAGCTGCACAGGAATCTGGTTGTTCCTCTACACCCACCCAAGACCTGTGATGAGCCTGTGCAAAGACATCCGTGACTGCTTTCCTCATCCACTGATAGAACCACGTACCCAAGTCACCACTCATCTGCCATCCATAAAATAAAAAGGAATCTTCTTAGCTGTGTATTTTCCTGAGTACATTTACTCATCAGAGCATAGGAGGGTACTACCACTTACATTCTGAAAGATGTCTGCGTTCCTCTGCAAACCTAGGAGATATAGCAAAATGTCACGCCCAGAGCATTACAGCTACTGTGTAAAGTACATCTCCAAGCCTTGGGGAGCCCCTCCTCCTTCCCACAGAAACAACGGCTGAATGGGCCAGAAGGAACAAACCTGTCGGACACCGACAGACTCAGAAGCCTGACGTGGCCATAGCAGAAAGGCTGGTGGAAAGGACCCTGCACAGAGACAGCCTTGCATCCCGAGGTCCCACGGGAACTCAGAATATCCAAGGCATTGAATGCCCAGGGGTGCTTTCTTTCCACCACACTTTTCAGCATGCATCTAAACACAAGCCAATCTGAGAAGTTTTATTATTGCCTTAGCAATTATCTAAATCTGTCCCCAAAACATTATTTTGACTGAATTCAGAGTTTTCAAATAAATGCTTAAAATGTATCATGCTTTGTAAAGTCATGCATACAGTCATATAATTCTTAGAGAAAAATAATCAAAAACTCTTACTAAACCTATAATTTAAAAACTCACAATGAACTAAACTTCCACCCAAATGCCATCTATCAAAAAGACAAACTGGAGCAGCCCGGCGCTAATGATCTAGTATTCAAGCAAGTCCCAGCTCTGTTTCTGTACATCACATTTACAGAGAATGCAGTTGGGTAAGGGACACTGGGCAAACCAGCTGGACAGTGCAAGCTACCAAACACACTTGCCTGCCTCACACATTCATGACCCAAAGCGGAGTTACACAAGAACCAGCATCCCCGGGCCTGTCTCAAAATTTTACCTGTGCCTTTGAGTTCTACTTGCATTGATATAAAACCATCAGATAGTGGAAACCAACAAGAACCAGAGCCTAGCAGAGATATCAAGAGCAAGCAGAGCTTTTTTTCCCCACTAAAAAAAGATAACCTTCCAATACCACAGAACTATCCCCAAACCCACAGATTCTGTTTTGATTTCTCATACAGTGGTCACAAGTAAGCCCAAACAAAACAGACATATGTGCACACGCACATGCATCACGTGCGCAAATGTACACACACATGCATACACATTCGCAGTAAGTTAGTGCTGACAGGTTTTCAAGATGCTCATCAACTCCCTGCCAGAGTTTACAGCTGCAGTGAACAGTTTGATTCTACTCTAATTTCTAATTATGCCTCACTGGGAAGGGAGGAGGTTGTCAGTTTTACTCCTCCCGTGGTGAGAAACAAAATGATTCTACTTTCTGCTGCCAACCAAATCATCCTATTCTTCGGTAAAGCTAAGAATAATCATCTAAATAACAAAAATCAACAGGAGTGATTAACATTTCAGGACAGGTTCCAGATCCTCTAGAGCAATGTCCCTGCACAACCAAGCCCTGTGGGAAGGCCTTCAGAAAAGACTGGTGAGCTCTGTCGGGGGGCAAGGGGCTCTGTGTCGCGCAATTCTGCAGCAGAGACTTGTTTCTCCCTTCCCACCCCCAGGTGGCTGCAGTAACACGGTGCAGCCCTCACCAGCTAGCACTGCTTTGAGGCCTGTGCTGCGGCTGGAGGGCCCTCCGGTGTGGTGAGCCTGTGATGCGGAGAGGCATGGGGGACAAGGGGAGTTGTACGAGGAAGAGCCAGGCCAGGTGTCCCTGGGACTAGCGCTGCACTCGAGAGCATCAGTCACAGCAGAGGAAAGCCTGCTGGCTAGAAAGGTGGCAACAAATTGCATGACTTGGAGCCATCATCATGTCTCTTTGCTTATCTGAACTGTAGCCAGGCATCTGACTGATGGGCTGCGGAGGGCCCAAGACCGCCTGTGAGATCTCAGCCCCAGAAGCCAGCACAATACACTTTCAACCCCAGAGGCAGGGATCAAATGTCAGAGTGACGCATACTGCAGTAGCTCCCTTTGGGTACTTTACAAGAGAGAAGCATTCACATTGGAGAGAGCGAGGAGATTAAATGTTTATCCTGAGAGCATCTTGGAGGGGCAGTATCACAGCCTGAGGAGCAATGCGACTTAGCCTGTGCCCCACATCGTCTCACCTAGGAGGACCAGGTGTGTGCATTCTCCTCACCGAGAATAACCGGGAAGCTCTCACAGGGTGGCTGGGGGCTTTCCTCAGCCCACCACAAGCCAGCAAGATCCCTCCGCAGCCACATAAGAGAATGCAGCCAATAGGGGGCACCTGGGAGCCAGTGTGTCCACACTGTGCTTCAGCCAGACACCTGTTAGCAACCTCTACTGCTCTGTAATATGAAAAACATAGTCATAAATTTTCACAAACTAACAATGTTCTATAAGAGATATTCCAGAACAACCTGCAGGAATCTCAAAAAATAGACACCTAAAGATTATCCGGGTGTTCATATTCTCACTCTTCAGAGTGAAGACTGTATTTAGCAATCTGCCCTCATAACAGTTCCTGAGTATGAATGTGCAGAGCCATTTATATGCAAACATACCTTTAACATACTTGTCCTCCCTGTCATGATCACTTATAAAGACACGTATGACAAGTTTGCAGTGAGACTTGGGACACACTTCCTGTTCTTCAGTGACTTGTACAGCTCTTCCTCACACCCAACCACCCACTTTAAAAGTGTTCCTTGATCAGATTTCAGGAATTTGTTAATTTGGGCCTTTCAACACGGGGTATCGTGTTACACTGCAACATGACCCTGCTTAGCATGAGGTATCATAAAAATTACACAAAAAGGCTCCATTCACAAGGATGCTGGTGGTACAGTCTGTCTGGATAACCAGAGCTTACTTTAAAGGACATGAACACAGAGTCAGTTCCCCTGGCCATTTGTCTTCAAATTAGAGTCTTTCAGCTGCTGCATACAACAGGCCACACAGTGCAGTTGGGTAATAAAAGTAACAACCCGACATGAAATAAGAAAAGCATGAGGGAGAAAGGGCTAATCAGATCATCTAAAGAGTTATGTGGCTGTGGCACATTGTGAGGAATTATTCAAGTTATACTTTTCACATGGGCTATGTTCTAGCTCAGTAAAAATTCCACATCTGGTTGAGGTACAATGATGCAGTTCTGCTATTCTTGCCACAAAATTCCTGAGAATATAGTAGATTGCATTTTAGCTATACCTCATGTTTGTAGACACCTGAAGTTAAGGAAAACATTTTTCTTTCAGGTAATCAGGCCCAAAGTCACAGACCATAGGAAGACGGGTAGATGAAAATGCTAATGTGTTTGGCATCCACCATGGAGGTGTTAAAAGCCCCCTGCAGACTCTGTTGCAGACACACAGATCTCCTCACCTAGTCTGCCTTAGCTGAAACCTGGAGCTCAGGAGATAAATTGAGAAATGGAGCTCATGCAGCAAACTTGCTGGCTGGAATCTATCCCAGTGCAGCTTTACAGACCTACAGCAATGGCCCATACCACTTCCCACCTGGTCTCTGGATGGATGGAGCCTGAGAAAGAGTACCAGCTTTATCTTCAGTGGGGTCACAGCACTGTGTCACAGTCACACGGTCTCTTGCTGTATGAAGCATTACATAGTACAGTTGTCATTTCATCTAAGTGACTGGAAGTGCCAACACAGCTGCACCTCAGGACTGAGCTCATCAAGGCAACTTCTCTACAACAGAGATGCGATGCCCATGTCCCTGGTACAGCACCTCGGGCAGGACCTCACCACGCTGTCTGGCTTTCCTTTCTCAGTTTGTCTGTGCAGTTCTACCCAAGGCTGAGTCTTGCCAGTTCAGACGGTACTGCCTGCCGGTCTCTGAACTAATCACTGTGATGTCACAAAACAAGCAGGGTTTTCTACTCCCTCAAGGGTCAAGCAGTGAGATCAACCACAGCAAAAATGAAAATTTCTCTCCTCCATGGAAGCACTGGAAAAGGTGACCCCCCCAAAAATGATAAGAATCACTTTTTTAGCATGTTGGAAAATTAACAAAATATTAGCAGCAATTCAAGGAGCAATTTATTCAGGGAAAATGGATGGGTCTTCATAAGACCTGTGAGCCATCTCGCATCCTAACTTACCCTACTCCCATCTCTCCTCCAATCCTAGTGACAGCAGCATGCAGAAGACCTCCAGAGGGAGTAGGGGGAGTCCCTTAGCACGCCACTTTCATGGTATTATTGGGCTGTGACTCCTCCTAAAACACTTACTAGACTGTGGCTGTCCTGCCTGACTTGGTTCACCTGAGAGTATCCCTTCACTGCTGGAGGTGTTTGTTCGGTTTCTATTCGAAACACTTGTTCTCCCATGAGCTAAAAAACAACTGCGTACAGCAATATTTATAAATATGTATTGTTAGGTATGCAATATATAAAGATACCATTTATGTGAAAATAATAGCCCAAAGGACAGGGCGTGGGCTAGAGCTACACAGAGGCATGGTCCTTGAAACTAAATTGGTGTATTATATTTTATGTCACTTTTGTTCCTGTTTTACTACTTTCTTTGAGGTTAAATATATTTTTCTCACATATCATTTTAATTACTTCATCTTTATTTTAAATATATTTAAAATTATTTATTTAGTGGTTGTCCTAAGGGTGACAATTGCAATGGCAAGCAGAAACACCAAAATGACACCAAGGATTTGGAGGCAGATGTATTTACATCAACAGGCACTGATCAAGATCATTCCCAAAATATCAGGTCCTGAAGGCGAGAGAGGGAGTTTTTCAGGAATTGAAAGGCAAGTACAGAGTCAGAGTACTGGGCTGCCTTTGATTGGTTCTTACAATGTGCATCAAAGTGACCCACTGTGTATCACAGTGACCAACAATTTCTAGGAGACAAGAGTAACAGAAACGTAACCAGAACTATTACCTGGGCAACTAACAAACTGAAGTATACTGGCTTGTAGGGAAGGCATCTTCTGCCACATCTGCCCCCTCTTTTAGTTTCTCTAGCAAATCATTGCTTGGCATGTTTTATGTGATCTTTTGAAACCAGGCCCAGTGAGAAGCAGTAACATTGAAGCTGTCAGTGGTCCTAGCACAGGCCCTAGCAAGGTGCTCAAGACTGAAAACTCCCACCAGGAGCTTCTGGTCTGTTTCCCTCATTATATGGTTTTTCAGGAAAAGACATGATTTAAGCCCATCTGTTCTGTACCAATCCTATAATGCCTCAGTCTTCAGCCACGCATGGACTGGTCAGCATCTGGAGTGACCAGAACAGCATTTTGAGTGCACTGTATCTTTAGCATGAGCTTCAGAAGAGTTGTCTTGTCTAGGAAAATTTTTTAGAAATTCAGCAGAACTCTAAAATGGTGGATCTAGGGCTAGATTTCTGAAACTTTAAGAGCTGTTACTATGGTGTGTGCAGGAGTGTCTACAGGCATAGTTGGTCTTTTAGCTAAACTGGTTACAGTTGTTCCTGTAGTAAACTCTTTCAGAACTGTATGGCCTGCACACTGCATGCAATTTTTCTCATCTTTAATAGTTCTGCCAGTTTTTTAATTATCTCTGCTATAAATGCAGGCCCATTATTGCTGCCAATAATCAAAGGTAGTCCATAACTAGGAATGATTTTTCACAGCAGGACCTTAGTCCATATCTAGGGATAATTTTTCACATAAGGACCTTATAAACATCTGCTGTCTTGGCCAGTCTGAGTAGGTGCAAAAGAGCACTAAGTTATGCTGGCTGGATGTCAGGGTTGGTGACACAGAGGCTGAACCCTGAGCTGGCTACAGGGCTACAGGTACCACCACTGTGACGTGAGCTTATAGAACATGTGGTGGGGGCAGGTCTGGATATGATTAAGCTGAATTTTCCAGGAGTACCAGGTAAAGTTCTTCTGACTGGGGCTGATGTTTCAGTCAACTGGATTCCCAAAGAGGGGTTAGGTCTCTGAGCAGCATTGTTTTGAGCACAGATTTGGCCAAAATAGCTTTATTCAAGGCAACCACAGCATATCTAGCCTGTCAGACTCCATTCCTAACAGAGCTACTTACATCCATAAATGTACTCAGAATCTTCCGGGGGTGGGGTATTTTAGCTCATAACTGTTCAGCAGTCAGTGCCAGGAAGTCATGGTACCAAGTGAGGTCTAGCACAACACCTGGAAAGTTAGGTCTCAATTTAAGCTGAGCATGTTGGTTTTATTTTTTTTATCAGAATGGCAGTGACTGTTAAAGCAGAGAGGCAAAGAGGGGAGGTAGCCCTTAGCAACTGAATTCAAGTATTTGCACAGATAGGTCATTGGGTGCTCCCAGGGGCTGGCAGTCTGAACAAACAGCACTGTTTTTGTGAACTCAAAAATCCATATTTTATAGAGGCCAGCAGCTCCAAGAAATTTGCAGTTTCTTTCTTGTAGCTAGTTTCTGCCAGATACAGTAGCAGAGTTAAGACCAGGTCAGTTGACTTCTCAGTTCATAACTGGGGTCTCACTTAAAGGCAAAGAGGGGATAGCTGACAGGAGGCAACAACTGTTCAGGATCCCGAATATCTTTAGGTGGCGGAGGTGTGCCTGGAGCATAGTTGGTCATTAGGCTTGTCTGATACCTCTGGTAGGAAAATTTTCAAAATTTCAGTATTGTGGTTACCTGTCTCAGACTGATGCAAGGACTACCTTCCTCTCAGAGAAAATGTAGTGTAAATGAGAAAAGGCTGACTGGCTTGGTGACAGGCATTTATGTTGGGTGAGATATCCTCTTAGGCTTCAAGTTTGTTACTGGAAGAAGGAGCAAGAGATAAGAGTGCTAGTTGCCACAGTGATGGTAATTTGTTGACCAAGGGAACTTTTGAAGGCAGAGAGTTCTGTTCTATTACCTACCAGGAAAGTTACAGGTTTGCCCACAACTATTTCAATGACTGTGGGCTCTTGGTAGCCCAATTTGATAGAGCTCAGTGTGTCCTATCCATCCAGGACTGACAGGGTGAGAAGAGGCTCAGGTTGAGGTCGCCTGGATAGTCAGATTTCTTTGTGTCTCTCAAAGGAGGGTTGTTTAATTTTTGTGTTCATAGCCTTTATAACTTGTAGACAGAGTGTATGGTCATCTATCAGAATTGTTTTTCTTATGACTACCAGGTGATTTTCTTTTATCAGGTTACTGGGTAAAGGTGGTTGATGGGCTTTCTGTTCTCCCTCTTTAATGTCTTTGAGAAACACTTAACTGATTTTATGTTTCTTAGTGGGGAGACTTTTGGAAAAGACTGTAGCAACTCATTTATTGGGGCTGATAGTCCATTTATTTCTCAGTCAAACTGTGGATGTCAGAATTATTCACAATCTCTTTGAGTAGGTATTAGATGACACCATCTGACCATGATAGGTATGTCTTGGGGGCTGTAGGAGGGATGCTCTGTGATAGAACGCAGGCAATGACTGATTGAACTTGCCTGGTTCAACTGGATGGAGGAAGACAAGCCAAAATCTGGGTGGAGTGAAACTTCTGGTAGCAACTGCAATAGCCAACAAGAGTTCCAAGGTGGAATTCTCAAAAAAAAGGGCCTCTCTTTTCCTGGTTTTTTTTTTTTTTTGGAGGGGGATGGTTTCATTTTTAACTCTGTAATCTCAGAAAAGCTCTTTATCTTGCACTCAGGGACTAGGAGTTTTGACTAATCAGTTCCCATCTCTGACTTGCTACATGTGTGTTGTGTACCCTTTAAAAGCTGTACAACAGACAAAAGGTGGGTGCCCCTCAGAAAGAGACCATTCAGATACCCATATAGCTGCACCCCTATCAGGGACTTAGGAATGACTTAGCTAAGGAAAGTGTGAGGAATCCATTATGTCATACCAATCTCCACAGAACTGCAGATGAGGGACCAATCAGCCACTGTGACCAGTACTTTCAAGTCTTGATGCACAGGAAGAGTAGCCTATTTCTTATACTGTTCTGTTCTACTTACTCACACATTCATTCAACAGCCACTCAAAGGTTAAACATCCCAACCCGCTTCCCTTGAGGGCGGCCCTGACTAATAAGAGTTGATCAGACTCGCATTCTGCTTGAGCTGACAAGGACTCACAGAAAGACAAACTCAGGTGCTCCAGGGGATCTTACCAGAATCAGGTAGGCAGGCAGACAGACAGATAGACTGCATCCTCCTCCCTTTGGGGTCTGATGTGAACCACTCAAATGGGGAGCCAGGAATCCTCCTCCAGATCTCCAAGAGGATTTGAGATATCTCGAGAATGCAACTTCTCATCAGGACTTGGAGAGGTCCTTGCACCATCCACAAGGGAAAGAACTGGTGACCAAAGAGGTCAAGATGGTTGGTTCCCAACCAACATTCCAGTTGCAATAGCAAGCAGAAGCACCCAAATGACACCTAGGATTTGGAGGTAGATTTATTTATATTGATGGGCACTGATAAGGATCATACCTAAAATATCAGACCCTGAAGGCCCAAGGAGGGAGGTTTTTAATGGAGCTGAAAGAGAAAGTAAAGAGGCAGATGACTTGGCTGCCTTTGATTAGTTCTTAAAGTATGTATCATAATGACCAGCTCTGCATCACAGTGACCAGTCATTTATAGGATACAATAGTAACAGGAACTGTAACCAGAACTATTACATGGGCTACTAACAAACTGAAGTATACTGGGTGGGGAGGGTGAGTAACTTCTGCTACACAATTAGTATCTTAATAACGTTTGGTTCCATTTAATACTAGCTAGATTTCAGTACTAAATAACTTAAGTTGATTAACCCAAATAAAATCAGATGTATACAAATGGAAAATCAAAATGACAGGCATAGATCCACTTTATCAACAATTGAATTAAATGTTAATTGATAAGGGACACCAATAAAAAGGCAGAAATTAACAAGATAGATTTGAAAAAACAAGATCCACTTACATGCTGCCTGAAAGAGAAATCCTTTAAAATTGCAGACACAAATAAATTGAAAATAAAGGAATAGAAAAAGGTGCCATGAAAATAGCAAAAAAAGAAAACCCAGAACTTGTATGTCTCTACAAATAGTACACAAAACAGACTTTAAGTCAAATGTTGTCACCAGACACAAAAAGATCATTTTATAACAATAAAAGTGTCAATTCATAAAATGATATAACAATTATAAACATACATGCACCTAACAATACAGCCCCCAAATAGATTTATTTTTTAAATACTTGAGATTAAATCCAGGACCTCAAAATGTTAGGCAAGTGTTATAGCACTGAGTTGCATCCCCAGGCCTCTTTATTTTTTGTTTTGAAACACAGTCTTGCCAAGTTGGTCTCCAACCTGTGATCCTCCTGTTTCAGCCTCCTAAGTATTAGGAACTACAAGCATGTGACAGCATGCCCTCCCCAAAATTGATATTAAAGAGAAAAGTAGAAAATTCAACACTAATAGTTGGAGATTTTGATCCAACTTTCAGTAATGGATCTAAGAACTGCACAGTCAACAATGCAACAAAAAACTTTTGGACTCCACCAATCAAATAGACTTAATGAACATTTACAGAGCACCCTACAGTAGACTGCACATTCTTCTTCTAGGATAGACACAGGTTAGACTGTATAACAAATTCAGTCAATTTAAAAGGGTTGCTATCTTTCATAGCAGGTTCTCTGGGCACAATGGAAAAAAAATTAGAAGTCAAAACAGATTTGTGAATTCATAATATATGAGAATTTAGAACTTCTAAACAAAATGGGTCAAAGAAGAAATCATAATAGAAATTAGAAAATATTTTGATATTGCTGAAAATAAAAATACAACATTCCCAAAAAATAAGACAGTTAACTTTAACTCTAAAAAATCAGGGATCAAAGGAGAATACTACTGCTTTCCTTACAGAAATAAAAATGATCCCAAGAGAATACTATAAATAAATACATGCCAAAAAATAGTATATATTTCTACATTAAATGGAAAAATTCCTACAAAATTACAAACTAAAACAAATTGAAATGTTTTCAAAAGAAGTTTAAAACCTGAATAGACTCATAGCAAGCAATACAGAGATCAAATTAGTAATAATGGTCATAAAAGTAATAACTCCCACAGAGAAAAACCCCAAAACAGATATTTTCACTAGTGAAATCTACCATGCATTTAAAGAAGAATCAATACTCACCCTTTATAAGGAGATTAGAAGACAATTATAATTCTTGAAATTTTGCCTCAGTATCTATTTTACATTTTTGGCCACATAAGCCATTTTTTCTCACTGATGCATAAGGCCAAATGGGTCTTGGAAATGCCCCCACACCTACCCTGAACCAGTGGGGATATCAAGGTCACACCTTTCCATGGGAATGGAGTTTCAAGCTTTTTGTATTGATATGCTAATCACTACCTGCTTCCCTATGCTTAAAATCCTTACCCTGGACCTCAATAAAGGCAAATGCCCTAGGCCCACTAGCATGCTGTGTATTCCCAGGGACCCCTCTTAGTCATTCCTAATTATTGAAGCAATACTCTCCATGTTAAATATTCTAAACTGAAACAATGAAGGGATATTTCTCAACTTATTCTATGAGAACAGTATTATTCTGACTCTAAAACCAGACAAAGCTATTACAAGAAAAGAAAAATACTGACCAGTGTCCTAAGAAACATTGATAACCTTTTAAATTCTTCAACTGAATCCAGCAGCATAGAAAAATTTAGACAAATAGCCAAGTGGAATTTATCCCAGTAATGCAAGATCAGTTCAACTTATAAAAATCACCATATACCATGGTAATAATTTGGCTGATTGATTGACAAAATTAATAGTGATCTTAATAAATTCAGAAAAAGTATTTGACATTCCAGTACACTTTAATTGTGAAAATATGCAACAAACTAAGACAAAAACAAACTTCTTCAACCTGGTAAAGTTCACCTACAAAATCGCACACTAATGTCTTAATGATTAAAAAAGGAAAAAAAGTAAGTTTTCCCTAAGATCAAGGACATGTACCTTCATCACTTCCATATGACAGGGTACTGGAGGTTCCAGTTAGGGAAAATGGGACAGGAAAAAAGAAAAGAAAAGACATTTGGGGGAAATAACTCTAATTGCAAGTGAAATGTGTATTGAAGATCCAGAAGAATACACGCACTCAAAACCACACACTGCAAACACATACACACACACATTGTTAAAGCTAATAAGATCAGCGAGGTTTCAGGAAGGGAAAGGTAAGTTTTAAAGTCTAGAAATTGTTCAACGTAAGTAAAGCAGAGAGTATGAAAAGTGAAGACCAGAGAACTAACCTGGAGGAACGGCCTGGAGCTGGGGCACACAGGGCCATTTATCAGCTAGGAAGTCCTTATCTCTCTCCCTGTCTGTAAATGAACACACCGGTGCTATCACGATGTTCACATTTATTAAATCTTACAGTGTGCTGTGTATGCCATGGTGTCGGGCTTCAAGTAGATGGTCAATAAATGTGAGTTCTGCCATGCCTTCTGAAGTAATAAAAGTGTGTTTAGTTATTATATTTGAACTAAAAGGCAGATCTAGCTGCTCATGCAATGGACATTCTAAACCATCAGTTTCTCTGTCCAAATCCAACAGAATGTGTCAGATGTGAGAGGTTTGGTGAAGCGAGATGTGAAGCTAAAATAACAGCAATAGTAATAATTGCCAGCTTTTATTGACTGTCTGTCCTGGGCTGCAGTACTATGCTGAGAACATTATGTCTTCCAGTATTCCAAGAGCCTTAGGAATTAAATTCTTTTAATATCCTCAGTTTTCAACCAAAAAATTAATGCTTAAAAGAACAATTCTTTTTACAAGGCATACTAAGAAATAAACTCTAACATGAAACACTTTGTTTACTAAAAGCTTACAGAAAAGAAGCTAAGTTTGGGTGTCCATTCAACCACCATTTGTTGAGCGGCAGTGTGCAGCATTCCATAGGGACAGTCGGAGACTGAACCATGCCCCTTATCTCAAGGGCTATCAATATATACCCTCACTGGCTCAAACAGGCCCTCGAGCAAGGTCAGATGGCTTCTTGCTCTGTCAGCAAAGAAGGGTAGGCCATAGATATGTCCACACAGGAGGTACACATGTTGCATCCAAGGGCCTGACTGGAGAGGACTTTCCTTCCTGTTAAAGAGACAGTGTGATGTCTGGCACTGACAGAAACTTGTGTAGAGTTCAAACTCAAACCAGCAGACTTTCTTTAATCTTCAAATCATCCCACAATAAACTCCATAACCAAATCATGTATTCAGACTGTGCCCATTTTCAAATTTAGAAGGAAAGAAATAATTGTCTTTCTGCCTCAGTTGTACTACAGAATTTGAGACTTGCTACAAGACAAGCCTTTTTCACATAAGCATCATCAAAAAGCGCAAGGTGACATTCACTGACTATCCCAAAATTGCATGTTTTCCTATAAATATTTTTGCATTTATTGTTAAACTTTCTCAAATATAAACAGTAAAAATAATGTCAGATGCCACATTTAAGAAATTACCATAAAGCAAAATTAGTAGTTGTTATTTGATATGTAGGAGAAAGAGAATTCGAGTGTGTGTCACTAGCAGCGGCCATCATATTTTAAGCTAAAAAATTTGACAAAGACACTAAAGAGAATGAGTCAGAGAGCTGGCGTTTCCACAAGATGCTTTTATGAAGAGGGGCTTTTAAATAGTTTACGATGTAATCACAGCAACCATAGAAAATCTTGGGGTCTAGAAGAAAGAAAAGAAATAAAAATACAAATACTTGGGAAGAAAGTGTTTCATAAGAGCAGAGCAAGTGATTTAGTGATGTGCTTTTTACATTAAATGAGCCAGGAGATCACAGATGAAAAATCACTTAAATATGATTTTAAAATTAATTATGCTTCACCCCATAAAAGTATTTAAATTGCATTTAAATTGTTTATTCATGCATTGGACTTGTCAGGCAGGAAATGTGCTTTGCCCTCCCACTGAATGTGCAGAGCCTGCTTTGTGAACACACTCCATGTGGTCCTCAGGTTCCACATCACATTTGCAGAGATGGTATCAAAGGCCCGAGAATTGCTGCTGTTCACACAGGACACACGTCTCCACTGAAACAGCCTTACCGCCCTGGGTCCCAGTGTTAAGCCACTACACATCTCTTTTCCTCGTAGGTACAACCCTCTCTGAAATAAGGGCCATGTTCTATTGAAATTAAGCAACCTAGAACAGACCTTTGCCAACAGCTTATGCACTAGAAATGTTTCTAAACAGACCCAAAATATAGAGGCCATGTGGCTCTGTCATCCTTACTGTCCAGGGGTCCATCTTCTGAACAGCCAGGAAAATTCGATGAAGCCCACTTGTCCTTGAAGGAAATCTTCATTCCAGTCCCTTTTACCTCACTATGCTATGCTTCATTGCGTGATCCTCTAAAGAGAGAAGGAACTTGGTCATCCCTGGCTGTCTCCTCAGTGAGCCACTACACTAAGAACACTGGAAAAATAACTCACGTTTTCCCTGAACGGTTTCATCTGACACACGTATGTGAAAGAGAACGCAGCCAGAGGCCCTTCATCTGTATCTCTCGGTGGCTACTGTTCTGGTAGAGCTTCACCTAGCTGTCTCTACGTCTCCTATCATCTGATGGACCCACAAGAGCTGAGGTGTCTGTCTGTCTGTCTGTCTGTCTGTCTCTCTCTCTCTCTCTCTCTCTGTCTCACAAACACATACACACACACACACACACACACACACACGACTGCGAGCACCTTTCCTGGCTCTGTCTCGCTGGTCGGAGCTGCTGCTCTCTGACTTCACCTTCATCAAGTTTTCATATCAATACAAGACACCAAAATGCACTCATGTTACCAACTAATCAACAAGTATTTGTGGACGGTCCACTCTACCCATTGAATTCCAGGCACTGTGATAAACACAATAGAATTGTATTAAATGTTTCCTAAGCTCAAAGAAGCATCAGTTGAGCGAACACTAAACAACATTTGTAAACAGACAGATGACCCCAAGCTGTGAGCCTGCATATTCGCCAACACCAGAAATACTGGGAAAAGGTAGACACAGAACTGACCAGCTCTACAAAGTATGGAAAGTATTTCACTGCAGTTACCCTCTGCCAAAACTGCGGGGAAGCTGACCTCCCAGGAATGCTAGTGCTGATCCTAATGAGATGAGCCCCGTCCCCCACACGGAGGCCCTGAGCCATGAATCTCACTGATCTCTCCCTCTGCACGCTGCCCAGCACATGCTCCCCCTGCTCCCCCAGCAGGACCTTTACATGCAGGAAGCAAGTCCCGTGCTAATTGTGATTGATTTACTGGGCTCTCAGAGGACTGTCTCCATCACCTCTCACACCAGTGAGCTCTAAATGACCTTGCAAAGACCACTGCTCAGAGGACAGCCAACCGCACAGCTCCCAAAGGCAAAGCAATTTTTAATAGCCATCACAGAAGTGTAAAGATCGCAATGAAACCAAAGAAAAAGTGTAAAACCTACCCTAATTAAGTCACTTCCTAAAAGACCAGGATTTACTCTCTGCAAACCTTCACTAACGAGAGTTGCAAGAGCTGAGAGAAACCAGATGTGCACAATTTCCCGGACAGTGGAGGAAATCATGGCAACTGGGGTTCTGTGTACGCTCGACCTGCCAATAATGCTGGAAGCTCTGAGAGCAATAATCAATAAGTCATATTGCCAAAGTCTGGTGTGACCATTCTAAAGGAAAATCAATCATTTTGTTATAAGTAGGTTGCTTGGAAGATTTTATAGAGGTTTTTTCTTTTCCTCTAATGTTAAGTACGACTGTTCTATTTGGTGCTCTTTTAATTAAAACCAGACAGGCTTTGCAAAGCAATGATCGAGTTGTGCCTGCACCTGATTGCACAATAAGATGCACAAATATTTTTGTTTTAGCATCGTGCTAATTTATGTTTTATGTTGTACTGATTGCCTGAATCCTACTAGTTAAACAAAACATACCATTACATCCTAAAGGATATTAAATTATGAGGTCGGCTATTATTCTTTTCTGTGTCATAATTTAGATAAGGGGTGCAATTCATTCCACATCTTTTATTTATAGCACAGTGTGCCATGCTCTGTGATTGGATATACACTTCAATAAATTTAAAATATATTTTGACCTCTTCCAATTCACTGTACATGTAACATTTCATAACCCCCAAGAGTGATGGTAATAATATCATTTCTTGTTTATTGTGCTTCTTACATTAATCAAGGGGCAAGTATGAAAAGCCAGATACCAAAGACCAATATCAAACTTGATTTCAAAGTATAATCAGATAGATAAATATTCCTTATTGTGCACATGTTTTAAGAGAAAGTTGAACTTGGACATGCCTCAAAGACATGTTTGGTAATTATTTTACTAAAAAAGTCCTTGCTTGTTTTATTTGTATCTTCTCACAGAAAATGTCCAAAGCACATTGCTATTCCGAATCTTGGGTTTTCCTGGCTCTTCACTTTACACAGTTAATGCACTAGTTTAGGAGGTAGACATCGTTGACTACCTATTGCACTGGTTACTAATGGGTTTCTTTTGAAGTTACCTCCAGACTTGAGGCCACTAGGACATGTTGTGGGCACTGGCTTACAGTAGAGTTTCCAACAGGGATTGTCTTCCAAACAAGGATCTGGTTCAACCACTTCTGAAAATCAAATAATTGAACAAGACTGAGGCCTGTAAAACCCAACCACATTCCAGGGCTGGTTTTCAAGTGAACAGTGACATGGCGCCCATACCCCAAGTGAGCCCTTCAGGGAGACCTAGGAAGCCCATGGGAAGCTGTGTGCCTATCTCTAGGGCACCAACACAACAATATGAGACTAGGAACTTCATCAAAACTATCACCTCCACTGAGCAACTTCAGAAGAGGTACCAGTTAAAAGGACATTTAATGGTTTAATGAGACTTTCCAAGAGAGAAGGATAAGCAAAGGTATGATTGGCTGCCTATACTGAATGCCACATTTTTAAACTGCACTCAGGTGGCGCTGTGATTGGCTGGCAATGAACGGCTCCTACTCAGATACACCGCTGTAGCGTCTAACAATTTAATTCATTTACAGCTAGGTGTAAATTCCACTGAATGAGCTGTGCTGGGGCTGGTGATTTTTACACCCTTTGTTTGGCTTTAGTAGGAAGGGTTTCTCCTGCATTAAGCAGCTGATCAGATGCCAACTGGAATGTCAGGAGAAAGGAGTGTGTTCGGCCACCTCCCTCTGTATCCTCATGGCTTGTCCCCAAGGCACACAGAAGCACACACACACATGCACACGCACACACACACATGCACACGCACACACACACATGCACACGCACACACACACATGCACATGCGCACGCGCACACACACACACACACACACACACACACTTATTCCCTCCACCCTGGGAGAGACAGCTGCTAAAAGCTGAAGTAAACATAGCCCAACCTAGAAATGTGAACCACACACTTTAAACATTTTAAACCTTTTCCTTCTCAATTCAGAGGGGCCCTAAGCCTACCATTGCCCTCCCCTGGACTTTCACTCCATGAATTCTCTCTGCCCCTCTGAGACAAGGCTGGGAGATTTTTAATGGCACCCTCTTTGCAAGTGGAGGAACCACAAATGGGATGTGGATACAGAAGACTGAAAAGCAACAAATAGCAGTGTTCCTGTGGGGATGAGAAGATCAGAGTGAAGACAAGGAAAGGTGGCTACAGTGTTCATGCATGGCTTGGGGGATCCTTCCCCGACAGACCCACAGACAGGAGTGCCATGGGGAGACCCTCCTCCCGGGGCCTCACACTCAGCACCTGCCTCCCAGCTCAGCTCGGCACAAACCAAACTGCAGAGCATCGCTGAAGGTGCAACTGGCAAAATGAGATGGAAATGTTCTCTATTACCATGCTTAGTCATTAAATTTTACATTATTATAGGCTTAGGGATGATTTCTATTCCTCAATGAGCAAGATAAAGAAGACTCAAAATCTTCCTATTAGGAAGAAGAGGGAAGGGTAACTCCGGGAAGAGACAAATCTTCACAGTTTTCTTAATCTGTAGTTAGTCAAACATGCCTGGAGCCTCCCCCACCCTGCCCACCGGCGCTTACTCTCTTGCTCCATAATGGAAGACTTACAAGTAGCCATGTACAGGTGGGGTTCCCTAGGGGAGCACAGAAACACAGCCCACTGCTGGAGGGGGCCTCTCGGACCGCAAGGAGCACCTAACCCAGCCCTACCCCTCCTGAAGGAAGTTTCAGCTGAGCCCCTTTGGTGGAACAGCCCCACCGGGAAGGCTGCGCCCTGGGGCCTAAGCCAGGAGTTGGATGCACAGTTTAACTAGCACACACGCCTCCCAGGAGTGTTTATGTTCCCTGATGCGCTGCTTAGAAATGGATGCCCGTGCAACTTCTCTTTGTCATATTCACTTCTGTCCAACTATCATGTCCTAATACAGTTGGGAAAATAGCTCTTCTCAGAGCTCACACTCAGGGACATGGATTAAACTGTATGTAACTCTTGATTTCATCTGGATCTGAGGTCATTTCCTGTGTATAGTCCACTGCACCAGACTGCCCTGTCTCTGGTTCTCTATTTGCCCTCTGAGTGGGATTCTCTCCGCCTGCAGACTGAGCCTCTGCACATTTTGTATCACTGTTTCACATCTCACCGATTTTTAACATGAAAGCAATTTGCAACATATTAACTCCAATCAGCATTTTTATAGTATAAATGTCCTATATCCATTCTGCTTCTCACAGACAACTGTGCTACTGTGATATGAATAGCAAAGGAGCAAAATGAATCTTTTCTGTTGAGATATATATATATATATATATATATATATATATATATATATATATATAATTTCATTAAACCATAGACTTAGAAAAACTTGTAGGAACTGGATTGATTCATTTCTCTACTTTTATGCTGAGGTTTGAAAACATGAAATCACAGCTACCATTTACTTAGTGAGCACATTGCACTAGACATAGGACAAAGTGCTCTAATTTTAGTCTATGTGCTGCTGAAGTGAGCACAGGACTAAGTGCTCTAGATACTACTTGTCTTCCTTAAAATAGCCCTACAATGTGGATATTGTGATCCCACTTTGCAGGTAAGCAAACTGAGGCTTCAAAGAAAGTGATGTACCAAAGCTGTATGGCCAGTAGGGGGCACCTGTGACCTTTGGATCCTGTCACTCAGCTCAAACTGTCACGTATATTTTGAAAGGCTGGGACCTCACCATTACACACACATATAAGTAAATGTATATGGTTCCCACTGCAGAAATGCTTCACTACATATACACACAGAACGTATATTTGTGTGTATATCTCACATACATATATGTGCACATATAGAGGATGTAAAATAAGTTGCTGAGGGAAAATTTGTAGCTTTAGCAAGTTCAGGGTTTCTTTATGAAAGCAGATCCCACTGAGTTCAGCTGAATGTGACTGAGAAATCATAAGTTTGTGTGAGTTTTAAGAGAAGAGAAACTGACATCCTGTGGCACAGTTCCTTCCAGCAAATGTAGAGTAAGCAGCAGTGAGCTTTGGCCCTCCCTCTCCCCAGGAAAACGTCTGATAAGCACATCGCCTCCATGAAGATGACACCTGCCACGAGTCAGAAGCTGCAGCATTTCCAGTTCGGCCTGTATCGCGATGGCAGGAAGCAGGTCTGCGTCTGCTGTCCACCCCTACAGCTGCTCAGCCTGCACCCCACTGCCACACCCAGGGCGGGCAGGCCCCTCCCCCGTCTGTCCTCCTGTGTTCCGTGTGCCATTCTACACAGGGAAGATTTACTTCATGCATGGCTTAAATAACAAATGGAAAATCTACCACGGCTGTGTGTCTGCCTTATCAGAGTGTGCCCATAACAACACATTTCAGTGACCATAAGGACCCAGCGGTCTCTTTGGTTATGACGACGCCTGCCAGGAAGCTCCACAACTCCAACGCCCTCGGGAAAGCCTGAGCAGGTGTGCCCGGAAGCCTGTCCTCCCCACAAGCAGAGCTTGACTTGATGACTCAGTGCTTACCTCAACTCAGCATCTACATCGACTCAGCAAAGCAGGGCCACTGTTTGAAATCTGTAATCTTTCTATCACTGCAGAATGCTGCCTTGAGCTCAATAGGCTGGTGTGTTTTGATTTCCTTTTTCTGAATCTCATGCCAAACAAATAGGATTCCCTACTATACAGTTTGCACAATACTCCTTAGTTCCCCAAAATACTGATAGGTCTTCTTAGTCCTCTTTTACTGATGAGGAAAATGAGAATTTCAGTGTTCAGATAAGTGACTCGAAGTTACCCATCCATTTAAGGAGGACAGACTTGGTGTTAAAACCCAGCATCCAAAGCTCCTGCCCAGCAGCCCCTGTGGCACGGGCCGTCACAAAGGGACCAGAAGTGCAGGACTCTTCCCTCTCGGAAGACCCAGCTCACTGACACTCCTGACAGGGCCGCGATGGAGCAAAGAGCATTGGTGAAAGTGCTCTGACAGCTGCTGCACATCTTCTGAGCTCTGCACCCGGCTCTGAACCGGGACCAGGCAGGAGCTGGAGGATGAGGTAATCAGTCCTCCCAGCAACATCCCCCAGGCTCCCAGCCCGCTTGGCAAGGGTCTGACTCGCTTCCTCAGCTGTCACCTCCAGTCCTAATGCCGTGAAGTCTGGCTGACTCCTCCAAATGCGCGTGCAGTGCCTGCTTTTATGAGACAGTCTCGCCGAAAGCATCTCTCAGACCTGTACCTTCCAGCTTTGTAAACGTCAAACAGCATCAGTTTTCTGATACCCCGTAATGAAGGCTTCAAAATCCCCATTCCCTCTCTCTGACATTAGCCAGGCATCTGAAGTTTCTTGCTCTTGAGAGAAAATGCCAACTCCCATTAACAGGGGAGTTTCGGAGTCAAGGAAAGATCTGGCTTCCCCCACCTGTGTCTTACCCACTTTTCGAGTGGCCAAAGCCCAGGAATTGCAGTACCTGAGCAGGCCTATGACAGCACAGAGCCCAAGAGGGGCCCTCTGTGTCTGCTGGCCTCAGCCCATGCAATCTCACCGGCCTCTACCAGTGGTGTCGCTCCCACCAGGCGGAGGCAAGACTCAGAGAACACGGCAGATTCTGAGGAGTGGAGAAGGCAAAGTAAAGAGGTGTCTTCCCGAGGCCTTAGACCCACACAGCTACTAGGACAGACAGTAGCACAGCGCAGAGGAAGGAGCCTTGTGGAAAGTCCCCGAGGGCCTGGGTCCTCCTCCAGGCCTTGCCCACTTCCTATGGGACGCTTTCAGTGGATGAAAGAGCCCAGCAGACACCTTTTTGGATTCATAAATAGGCTCCCACAGGCCTGAATTTAATTTGTTTAATATTCCCAACACTAATGATGCCTATTTAAGACATCCTGTTAAAAGTTTGTAACATTAATTTAATGGAAAAATGCCAATATCACTCTAAGAATTCTATTAGATTTTCTCCCTGTTAAATTAATGTTACTAACTTTTAATGGATGTTGTAATTAGATGTTATTATTAACAGGAATATTACCCAAATTAAAATCAGACCTGAGAGAGACACCACGTAGATTTACAAGTGCATAAAGCCTGGTGTCTGGACGTTGCACACGCCTGCAGCCAGATGGCTGGGCCCTGGACCCCTGAGTCTGCTCTGAGCCAGGTGTGGGGTTTGCTGGGTGCAGAGACAGTGCCACTGTTAAGGCCCCACTTAGGAAAGGAAGTGATGGCCCCACATGCCAGAGGAAGACGGGAGCCATCTCCCAATTTCACACTCAATTTAAAGGGTCACTCTCCATCCGGCCTGATTGGGTTCGGCAGTTTGAAATTGATTGTTTGGGTTGTAAAGCTCGCCTGCCTTCCTAGCCAATTTAAGAAAGAGGACGCTAAGCTGCCAGCTTATTATGAGCTTGGGAGCAGACACAGAAGGAGTGCCATGAATTCAGAGTCACTGGACTGACCCTGGCCTGAGATGCGACCGACGAAGCCCTATTACATGTTGAGGGCCCCTTCAGGACGTGTACCCAATGGCACACTGTGTGTGGGACTCCTGCTCAACACCCCTGCTAGAGGGAGGCATTGAGGTGACTCAGACCCCAGCACAGACCTGAAAAAAGACACAGTGCCTCCCTGGGTTCAATATCCCCATCACCCCAGGGGCAGCCTCAGAACCACGCTGTAAAACCAGCCTACTTCACACGATTCCCGACACACTCAATGGTTCAAATGCTGATATGTGCAGTTACAGACCAGCTGTCTGTCAAGCAGAACATGTGAAGAATCAAAATACAGTGTCAAGACAATGCTTAGCGACCTTGGACAGAGACCACAGATCAATCCACAGCAATCCTGACCAGACCAGCTGCCATTTTAAACTCAGCTCCCAAAACATTTCCTTTGTATTTCAGCTCCTCCATGTCTTTCTTGCCCAGCTTGTAGTGGAGGTGAAGCATCAAGGAACAGATGGGCAAAGTGGGACAGTCAAATGGATTTAAAACTCTCCAGGCCCAGGAAAGCACCAATAACTAGGCAGTTGTTTTCTACGTCAGAGTGTCAACGGCCAGTGCTCTATTCCTTCCAGGTCACATGCAAGAAGCCATCCCTCCTACACTGCACCTGCCTGATGCTGCTTCCCAGAAACTCATATGTGCCCATCTGCCCATGGAGGAGAAACCACCTGCCCTTATTTCATTTCCTCTGGCCACTATAGTTCTTGGCATAGCTAGGACCGGAGGTCATTTGTTAAGAAATACATTTATGAAGAATGAATAACAGAAGTTGGTTTTACTCTAATGACGAAGAAAGACTCTCAAGTATCTGGATCAATCTGAAGAGCACAGTAACAAAAAGGATCATTGCATCATATTTTAAGAAGAGATAATAAATCTCCAAGCTTGGAGCTCCACTTGGCCATCCAGGGACCTGAGTAAAATGCCAGAGCAAGCAACGGTAGCAGGCAGATGCTCCTCACCTGATGGACCAGATCACTGCTATTTTTGAGAGTTGAGGGAAGTGGCAGAAATGGTGAGAGAGCTTTTTACAGGTTGATTTATCTGTAGTTTCCTTTGTACTTGTAGAATTCCTGGGCCTCCTGCAAGTGGTCTTCACGGGCCCCACGTGTCTGCTTCCCCTGTCCCTAGCTGCTCTAGAGTTTGCATGCACCCTCCCATCCCCTCTCCCACAGCTGTGCCCTATTTGTGAACATTCTCCATGACACCTCAGCCTGAGCGATGGCCACAGACGGGCTGTGACAGCCCAGGGAAGAAGCAGGCTCTCGGTTGCAAAGCCATGCGAAATCCACAGTGGGCTTGAGTCCAGCTCAGTCCTGAGCCGGGGCCAAGGGTCCCCTGACCTCTTGGTCCAGGCAGGCTTAGGGTTTTCTATTACATGCCATCAAAAATATTCTAACATACTCATAACAAATGTAAAATGCAAAACAATTCTTAAAATCCCTTTAAGCTCTTTTGGTGGAAAATTAAACCTGATTTAAAATAATGAACTTAAAAATGAGCTATTTCTTTACTAAATTAAAATTTCCCATAAATTTTTGTAAAAAAAAAAAAATCACATTTTTCACTCCAAATTCAGTTTTCACTTCTAAATCACAGAGACAATTTAGGAATTTTTAATTAAATATGAACAAATAAAATTCATAGTGCACACACAACTTGTGTTGGTAGAACGCATGCCCAGCATCGCTCATGGAAGTGAAAAACTGGGGTTGAGATCCAGTCTCGGGCCTGGCATGTTAAGGAGTGGTGTAGTTGAAGTTAGTAAAGGAAGCTTTCTGAGACTTAGTTTCTTCTCAGTACAGCGGGACTGTTAGTAATAAAAACAACTTATCAAACCATTGGCTGTTATGAACACAGGGAGCTAATATATGTTTTTGATAAACTTTCTTTTATTGTTGCCATATTATTACTAATGCCTATCCATTATTTTGTGTGTACATTGATAGGTAAAGAATTTGCAGTAGAGATAAGAATACCACTAGAGTGCAAGAAGAAGGGTGCAGGTTTCTTAACCAAAAGCAACTGTTTTCCAAATTAGCATTAATTTGCATATCGTTATATTCTGTGTTTTGCTCACTGTGGTGGTTTTGTTTGTTGCTTGGATTTCATTTGGTTTTGGTTTTTTGCTTTATTTTTGATTTTTGATATGAATTCATTAGTGGCCCAGACTGGCCCAAAATACATGATCTTCTTGACTCAGCGTCCAGAATGCTGGGGTTACAGGAGCACATCACCATGCCTGGTGCTTCACTGTGTTTCAGCAAGGTTTTATTAACAGGGCTGGAAAAGAACATGGCTATGACAGTCGTGGTGGGGTCACCCATCTGTCCACAGGAGTGCTCAGAGTGCAAGGGGTTCAACTCCCAAACACCAGGCAACACAGTACAGCACAGTGATAGAGCACAGCCCAAAGCACCAAGACCATCTCTCAGGCCTCCACAAAAGCACTGGACAAAAGTTGATACCTTTTCACCATAAGAACACTCACCAAGAACGTTCTTGTCTTGGCTACTTTTCTCTCATTGCTGAGACAAAATACCTGATGCCCAAAATTAGGGAAGCAAAGATTTATTTAGCTCACTGTTTGTGGAGGTCTCAGTCCGTAATCAGCTGGCTCCAAGGCAGGGTGGCATGGCACTGGGGCAACACTTCAAGGCAGCAGCCAGAGCAAAGGGGAGCAGAACAAGCCTCTTCTCCTCCCTTACATTGTATACAGCCCCCCACCCAGGGCAGGTATAGCACTCACAAAATCTCCCGGCCCTCCTTTGCACAGGATGAGGATATTTACAAAGAACCCTGGCCCTCTGCGGAGCCTCTCAGTTAAAACTTCTAAACTTCAAGTTGACACAACGTGTAAAACGTAAGGGTTCTCAATCTGATAAGCAGCTTCTGCAAAATCCACCGCCAACATGGCTCTCATCCACGCAGCTAGGAACTAGGCAGAGCAGGGAGTTCTCACCATGTCTGTTCAGCAGTGTCCTGGAGGCTGCTGCCCAGCGACAAGACATGGAGAAGAGAAAAGGAACACCAAGGAGAAAGCGAGAAGAGAAGCCATTTCTACTCGGATGTGTAATACCCTAAGACACGCAAAAATTTAAAAGGAGAGAAAGAAAACATCGTCAGATGTGGCAAGTTCAGCATGGGCTGTGGAAGGAAATGAGGAATGTTCTCAAAAGAAGTGGGATGTGACTGCTACTGAGGACAAGGATTCTTGGAGGTGAGGAAAACATTCTGGCCTTGGGTCATAGAGATAGCTGCGCAATTTACTGAATTTACTCAATATCACTGAATTATACACTTAAAAGTATGAGTTTTACAGTAGGTGAATTATATCTCAATTGAAAAGGAATATGCAAATAACATTCAGCATCTGTTAAAATTTGCCCAAGTCCAGGAACCAAGCAATCAAAACAGAATCAAAAGAAAAGAGAAGAAAGGCTGGCTCGGCGCTCTGTGCACGTTTCCTGCAAATAAAATCAGGTTTAAAACAGACTTTGGAATTAATTCTGGGCTAATAAAACAAAAGGCAATTCTAATGACATCTATTGCTTGATTTTCATAAATCATTCTCTTCCAAAATAATAAATTTTATAAATGAGCATTCCCTTCTCTCCCTTCTAAAATACAGGACTTTACAGAATAATAACATGATTCCCTTCAAGCCTTCTGATCAGCCAGTTTAGGAATTCCCACTCGGGAAAGTAGGTTTCAATTTGACCCATCATATTGTGTTATTATTTTAATCACAGAACCTAAATAAAGGCCTCAAAAGATGCAAACCAAACGGGGCACGTGAGCAGCCTGGGGCAATAAACAGCCCTTTAATGTACATGCATTTTATACTCCCTTCCAAGTGCCTGTCTCTCAACAATGAAAGATGTCTCTTTTTAAGTGTTCCAGTCTGAAATGCTAAGGAAGTTTATCAATTCCACTTGCTTCACATGTTTACTGTCTTCAAACTTTTCCCAAAGTTAGGGGTTAGTCTTTTTTCAAAAAGTGATTTAAAAATAACACAGAAGTGGGTGAGAACTCTGGCTAATTTTCCTGTCTTTTTTATTGCATTTTTTAATTACCTGCAAATATATTGTTCACCATCCATTTAATCATAGGTTCTAAAGAAAAAAAATAGGTTCTGCACACAGGTGCTGTCTGATCTCCAACACTTGGGGTAACTATTTCTTGAGTAAAGGAATAAACAGATGAACAAAAATTGAAACCCTGGAGGAGGATTTCAGGACTCAGACACAGACCATCCATTTCTGAGCCCACAGTGCAGGTGCCACAGCTGCCAGCAGCAGAGACCACCCAACATAGGCCACGCAGTGCCTCGTGGCTGTGGACTGCATGCTGGGGGCCAGCGTCCTTCCCTCCAGGACCTCGGCATGGCACGTCCTGACACTGCACTCTACGCTGAACTGTCTGGGACTAAGCCCGGGTTCTTATTCCATATTCACAGCTAGCCCAGCTCAGGGAGGGGAAGGGGTGACTGTGGGGCTGAATCTGTCACTGCAGGCTCTCTCATGTCCTTGGTCCTGGCCAAGCACACTCCAGACATTCACATGCACGTCGATGTTGCATGATGCTGGCCTGTCCGGACTCTCCCCGGGGGGTTAAATGTAGGCAGTGGGTGGCCCAGTTCTGACTCCCAGAGGCAGGAAACTGCTGCAGGTGGACTGCATCCTCGCTGCCACAGGCAGCAACCTACATTCCCTCACCTGAGTGGCCTTGACTCCACACCAAGGGCTTCCACAACTGGCTGCTCCAGTGTCACAGAATCTGGAGCAAGAATCTGTGACCAGAGAGGCCTTGTGACCCAGGCTGGGGAGCCATCCCAATTGTCTCTATGTGACTGCATACCCATGCCCATCTACTTCTTTGGCCCTGAGCTGGACACTTGGATGCAGATGTCACCCACGTCTAGGCAGAATATCCCAAGGCCACTAATCTTCAACTTCCACCTGGAGGAAATGGTAATGTCTTCCCTGAGTCTTGGGCAGATTTCGCCACAGGGTAGCAGTCCCACCACGAGCTCACAGTGTCCTCTGCTAAAGCTGACACTGTCCTGCAGCAAAGTCACCCCAGCCTGCAGATGGAGGTCCCTGAGGGCAGCAGGGTATCTGGTGGACCTGGCCTCCAAGGCATGGTCATAGTCTAGGGAAGAAACTATGGATGGGTAGGAGCAATGTGTAGGTAATTATCATTAATTGAATCTAAAAACATTTCTTCATGACCCCCAAGACAACTCAAAGACATGCAACTGATAAAGCTACCAGCAAAGGAAGAGGGAGAGGCAGTGAGAAGCCAGATGCATCATTCCTCCCGGGAAGTGCTGGTCACAATCGAGGAAGAAGGACAGCTCTGCAGTTCTACCTCTTAACAGTCCCAAGTGGCAGCTGGATGAGAGCCTTCATCGCAACATACGGAGCCACTCTCACAGTAGACACAGATCTTAAGATAACCCTGAAAGAAACAGGGACAAGGAGAGCCCAAGGCCCCCCGTGCCCCCAAGCACTAGGACTCCAGGAAGGACAGCACCTGAACAAAGGCAGGCTTGATCAGAGCAAGAAGAAAGCAACCTCTCCACACCTCCGTGCAGCCACCCCTGCAGCGTGTCTGGGAAACCCCACAGAGAAGGAAGCCCCCATGTTGCCCATGCTTGCTTGCTTCAGGCCCAGCGTCATCCGGAACCCAAGAGTAATTCCTGTGGATCCGGTGTCAGGTCCTGCCCTCATTAACTCCTCCCCACAAGTTTGTCTGTCCCAGGATGTGGTCATCACTACCAGCCTCCTCCCTGACCTCCAGCCTTGATCATCAAAAGGAAGGAGCATAGGTCCTGGGAGCGAAGGTCTTCAGGACCTTGACTTCTGCTCAGTGGTCCCACAGACAGAGCAGCTGCTTCGGTCTCCTGGGGCGGGGTGGACAAGACTAGGGAAGCAGCGTCTTTTTCTGCTTTGGTCCTTATTTTTCTTAAACCACTCAAGTTTGCCTGAGGTCTTCCTTTAGGGTACTAAAAGAAAATCATAAGGGGGTGAAGTAAATCTGATAACCCCCTGTATGCAGCACACACCTGCCCATGCGAAGGTGGTTAAAATCACATCATATTTAAAGTGAGTGGCAAGGAGAGAGCCCTGTGCCACCCTGCCCATGGGCACTGTCCCTCCACAATCTGCGGGGTTGGCAGCCTGGCTGCTCCTTCACAGACAGGGCTCCAGGTGCAGAGATGACCTTTCTGAGAAGCTGTCCTATCAGTTTAACTGAGTAAGTGCCACTTACAAATGGTGCTGGGACAAATGACACTGGTGTCAGGAACAAAATGAAGGGATGCTAGTTAAGTCTGATTTCGAACAGTGCCCCAAACTATATCAGACAACAAGAATTAAGGCAATAGGAGATGGTCATCAATAATTCAGGTATTTTTTCAGATCTCAGGAACCTAAAGGGTCCTTGAATTCTGGGAAGATGGACACCTCTGCCTCTGTCTCTGCCTCTACCTCTGTCTCTACTTCTACTTCTACCTCTGTCTCTACTTCTGTCTCTACCTCTGTCTCTACCTCTGCCTCTGTCTCTACCTCTGTCTCTACCTCTGCCTCTGTCTCTAGCTCTAGCTCTTACCTATCAAGCTTGAGTGGTGGCTGTACCTAGGAGCATTTGAGGTAAAGCATAGAACTGTTTCTCTTTTCTCACTTCCTAGCCAGATTCCCACAGCTGGCAGGGTTGCATGCACACACAGGTGTGCAGCTGAGAAATTCATTACCATGGCTATTCTATTGATGACAGGGAATGACCAAGACAGCAAAGAAAACAAAAATACCCCCCTGAAGGCATGGCCCTAGAAGGCAAGGGCACCCAAGGAACAGTTCTCATGCATGGGGACTCACAATTTCCCTCTTATAATAGTGGAAGAGTGAGTGAACACCTACTTGCTCCAGAAAGCTTAAGACAACACACTGAAAATTTGCACCTTTAGGTATAGGACACCCTGAAGGTTAATTCAGTGGGTCCATGTTACTTTTCCCAGGTGCCAGAATATTATTTCTGGGAGTTTGCTTCTGGATAATAGTGACATTTGAATCTGGGGACTCAGTACAGCAGCTTACCTTACAGAGTGCAGAGGGATCTCAGCTTGTCCACTGGGCTCCAAGTAGAACAAAACGTGTGAGGAGGAGAGTTCTCCAGTCTGCTGCACTATGACTGGGGTCTCCTGGGCCTCAGGTCTGTCAAACCAGATAAAGCCACAGTTAGGAGGTGACTTTGCTTCCCTGAAGTACCCTGAGTAGAGTCGCAGCTCTACCCAGAGGCCTTCCTGTCCAAGTCTCCCAGCATTGCGCAGGTACTCAGCGCCCATATAGGGTGATGTGAGTTCTCCCAGGGAGACCCGCCTTGACACACAGGGCGCGCCAGCAGCACATTCTCTGCCCTGCCAAAGTGCGATGGAAAAAACATCCATGGGAAGCCAGGGAAAGATGCCGAGATGTTTTCTGGGCGTGCACGTGGAACACATGTCTGGAAACCTCTGAAACAAAAGCAGGCAGAGCAACACCGTCAGGAGGCTTCAGATCAAGTGATCCCTCTCCCAGAATACTTTAATGGGTCAATTGGTTCAGTAAGTATACAGGGAAAGCATTTCCTCAAAAGCAGAATGTGTATGGGTCTGTTTGAAATTATCCGCATCCCCAGTGCTTGTTCTAACTGTGGCTAGGACTGCATCTACACATTCAAGCTAATCCCATTGTTCGGGTGAGTGGGCTTGTTACCAGCCAGGTGTTTGGCCAGGAATGTGATGGATTCAGAAAAAAAAGTGCAGCCAGGTGTGGTGGCACACTCCGGTAATCCCAGCACTCAGGAGGCTGAGGCAGGTGTATGGTTGTAAGTTCAAGATCAGCCTGGGCTACCAAGTGAGCCCAAGGCCAGCCTGAACTACATAGAAAGAACCTGCCTCAAAAAGACAAGAGAAGGAGGAAAAGAGGGAGGAAGAGAAGGAGTTCAACCTGTGGCTAACCCAACTGGTGAGCCACTGACCTTTTCATTAGCCGAAACACTGGATCTGCACTTGTGAGTGCCGTGAACTGAAAATGCAGTCGGCCCTGTCCGTTATTCCACGCTGCACTCACCAGCCTTGCCAGATGAGGCAGCTCCAGGAGTAGTTTTGCAGGAGCTCAGTAAGAGCAGGACACAACTCAGGAACTGGTAGCATTTACATTCTTTGCACTGATTCATAAGTAGGTATTTTATCTGAAACACTGCAAACTCCCTTCCCTTCATTTTTAATTATTTTTATTAACTCACATCTATTGTTTAATAGGAACAATAACACAAAAGGTAAAGAAAGGAAGTGGTAGACGGCAGCCTCATTATAAGGATAATTTGAACAGGTGGGGAAATTGAAATATTTAGTGAGCTGCTTTGTTTAGCTTGCATTTAAAAGTTTATAATGATCAAATAGTTCTCCAAGGTCAGCCCACAAACTGAACTAAAGTTTTTCTCTAGACGTTACACAGTTAAGCAGATGGAAATCTCTAGGCCCCCCCCCATCAGACATGAGGATGCCGTGTCGGACGCCCAAGCAGTGCTGGAAGAGGAGAACAGGCTGAGAGAACCTGGGTGTGGTTGCCGACTTCACAGAAAAATGGTGTGAAGAAGAAAATGGGTGAAGAAGGTTGTTTTCTTTGATGCCTTTGTTAGGATGTTGGCAGATAAGAAAGAAGCATGGCTAAAATCTCAGATTTCCATGTAGATTCACAGTGTTACAGGGACAAGAGGCAGAATGGTGCTAAACTCCTGAGTTCCACTCAAAGCTGCCTTGCTAAGTTATCTGCAGCTGCATCCATAGCGAGCATCCACACTTTCCCAACTGCTCTGTCAGCCCCACATGCAAGCCTTGTGCCAGCTGTGAAGGATACAAAGTCATGAGTCGCCCCGCACTGCTGGTGGAGCAGGAGAAGAGGAAGACAGACGAGATCATGGCCATTGGCAAGCAAGCAAAGATGAGAAGAGAGACTCTCTGATGGATGCTAAGGCTCCCAGGAAGGACCACAGTAAAAGAGGAGGCAGCTTCGCAAGATCACAAAAAGTGTCAGGCCAACTGGCCAGAAGGCCATTCAAAGACCAGGAGCCTTTATGAATTCATGTGGACAGTCCAAGAGGAGATGACAATCAGTGCGTGCTCTTCTGCATTGCAAGTACACCCACATATATCATGGTGGAGGAACCATGGCCTGCAGGGTGTTTTTTTTTTATTTTTTTAAGTATAAAATTGGATCTAATTGAGAACTAACACCGATTAGAATGCATTTCATGCTCTGGTGTCTTATCAGGAACTGTTACATTCAACTATTTGCTATAAAAACATTGGTTCACATGACTGCCCATAAATTCTCACCAAAACCACTTCTGCTACTCTCTAAAGGTTATTGTTTCATAGTCTATTAAAAAATCCCTGACTCACAGGCAGCAGCACTGTCAGGGAGTCACAGTCAGATCCACCCCTGTGCCCCTGCTGCTGCCATTGGAAGGCTTGCTTCCTGCAGGCAAATGGCATGGGCAGGGAGATGCAGGCAGATAAGCTCAGTGCACCCTCTGGCCACCATTGGAGACCCTTGCTTCCTTCAGGCAGCCAGCACCCACCACAAGAAACTACAGGAATCAGACAAACACATCCCTGTGTGCCTGCTGCCACCGGGGGACTCCCGGTATAAACATACAGGCTACAAGAAGAAGCAGCCCCTCAGCACACAACCCTGGCCATCAGGGAAGCCTCAATGTAGCTGCACAGGTCTGGAGAAGCCTGCCCCGTTCCATGCTATCTCCATGGGAACCTGGGTTCATAGAAACCCAGGTACCTGTCCCATTCCCCTACACTGCAGAGGGGCAGCCAATGTGGGAAGAGTGTGGGACCCCACAACTGGCTTGTTTGGAGGAACCCAGTAGAATATCAAGATGGAGGAGGAAAAGGCAATCTCAGACCTCCAGCCCACACAGAGCAAGTCTGGAAGATACAGTCATAGAAGAAAATGGAAGTCACATACCTGAAATCTGACAGGATAGTAACTGAAGTAAAGAAACAACTTCATGAGACTGTAAAAGTAATCATATCAGAAATAATGTCTGAGGTCAAAGAAGAAATCACAAACATAATGAAAGAATTGCTGAGCATATCTAAAGAAGACATAGATTTTTTAAAAAGAGGAACATAGGACAATGATGGAAACCTTGAATGAGCAATATAGGAAGGAATTACAATGCATGAAACAGATTGAAAGAGATATCCAGGAAATTAAAAAGTCCATCAAAAGCTGGCAAAACCACTTGAAAGAGACTGAAGATAGACTTTAAGACCTTGAAAGCAGGATTGCTGCTAGCAATCATGAATGAAAGCTCTCTTAAAATAATAAGGAACCAACAAATAATTCAGTGGCTGCAAGATGACACGAAGAAAAGGAATTTAAGAATGATAGGTATCAGTGAAGAAGCAGGGGTCAACACAAATGAAATAAAAACTGTTTACAGAAATCATAGCAGAAAACTTTCCAAACATGGGGAAAGGATCTGGCATTCAGATAAATGAGGCATATAGAATTCCAACTAGCCATAACCAAAGTAAGTCTACATCCAGACATATAATAATCAACATTCCAGAAACTCAGCACAAGAACAGAATCTTAAAAGCTGTTAGAGAAAAGAAACAGATCACCTATAAAGGAAAACCAATCAGAATCATGACAGACTTATCAGCACAAATCATCAAGACAAGAAGAGTTTGGAGTGAAGTTGTTCCAAATCCTGAAATAAGACAACTTCCAAACCAGATTGATGTACCTTACAAAATTATCTTACAAAATTTATGGAAAAATAAGATACTTCCATGATAAAGAACAACTGAAGTAATTCATGACCACCAAACCAACCCTGCAGAGAGTGCAGAAGGAGAAAGCTAAAGATGACCCTGGTTCCAGGAGCAGCAGCAGAGGAGGATAGCCAAACAGGGCAGGCAACTGAATGAAAAGTGGAGGGCCAACAGCAGGGGGCTAGCAGGGCAGAGACAAATCATTGTATGCTGGTTGTAGCCATTAATGTAGATGGCCTTAATTCAGCAATAAAAAGAAACATAGGGAGAGTGGATCAAGAAACAAGATCCATCCATATACTGTATACAAAAAACACATCTAACTGGAAAGGAAATTCATAGACTGAAAATCAAAGGGAAAGAAAACAATTGTTCCATGCAACAGGAGACCAGAAAAAAAGCAAGGGTAACTCGCCCAACAACTGCAGAATGATTAAGAAAGATATAATATTTTCATACAATGGAAAGCTACCCAACTATAAAGTAGGATTATCTCAAGGCTCTTATAGGTAAATGGATGCAACTGGAGATCATGCTCACAGGTGAAATGTTTTGGACCCTGTTTTGCCTTTTTTCTCTAAATAAAAAAATAGTTTGGACTCATATGGGTGAATACCAAGTTATCTTTCTAGCATAAAAAGTGAAGGAGTTAGTGGGATCCAAGAAGTACAATAGATATTATGAAAGTGATAGGGGAGGAAATTCCTATAAAGGGAAAGTGGTAACCACTGTTAATTTCCTGATGTCTTTTTTTTTTATTTCTTGCATTGTTTTTATAGTTTTGTTGGGTTTGGTTTTGTTCTGTCTTATTTTGTTGGATTTTGCTGTGTCTGGTGCTATGGACAACTGTTTTGAGGGTGGTGAGAAGTATCATGGTGGCCATTATTGATCTCCTGTTATCTTGTTTTGAAGTCCTATAACTTTTTTTTCATTCTTTTGTATTGATTGGTTTTATTCTGTTTTGTTTTGCTTTGCTTTGTTTGATTTTATTATGTGTGATAGTATGGACAGCTATTTTGAAGAAAACAAAAGCTGATTTCCTGTTGCCTTGTTTTGAAGTACTATATTGCTTGCATTGCTCTGTTCCGATTTGCTTTATTCCATTTTTTTTCTTTTATTCTCTTTAAAATAAAAACAAATAAATAAAAATTTTAAAATATCCCCAACTCTTCCTTAGAAGCTGCGTGGTTCAGTTGAGGGTGTCCCTCGGAAGCCTCGGGTGCTGTAAGGGGCACTTTTGGAAGGTGACTGGATTATGGCACACTGTGGCAGAGCTGGCATACTGTGGGCTGGAAATGCAAGCAAAATAAACCTTTCCTCCTGGAAGTTGCTGATGTCAGATATTTTGAATCAGTTATGAGAAAAGTGACTAAAAGCTTGCTTCCCTCCAGAGATGGTTCTTCACAGAATAATTTTAAGCATTTCATCACAGATTTCTACTATTGCATTTCATTACTTACCTGTGTGTCTTTTCCCTTCCCATGAACTTGATTTTGCTGTGGGACGCGTCCTCTCTCATCTGACTGTGACACACATCCTTGCCTGCGCTCTGTGCCTGCCTCACACGGCATTCCTGCCTCTATTGATGGGGACGCCAAGTGCCTAATAAAGATAAGTCCAGGATGAGCAGAGCCAGGAGGTGGTTGTGACACCACCACGGCTCATGCTGAGTGAGCAGCGTCCGCTACAGGATAGAGAAAAAAAGGAAAAGTCTCTCAGCGAGTTATCTGCAAGGTTTTTTCTGCTATCTGGGACGTTTAAATGAGTGAAATGAAGGATCATCAAAGTTAGCATGAGCTTTAACATATGCTACCACATCACTGCTGTGAAATAAATATGAACATTTTTCAATGAAACAATGCTTATTGTCTAACACTCTGAGGAAAGATGCTAATTTTTGTAATCAGTTTTCCCCTCTTAAAGTAAATCTACCTGCCTGTAAGGAAAATGAAGCCTGTGCATTCTAAAGGAACTGCTTCAAATTGAAGACCAGCTCCACACTCAAGGGACCCTCTGGTCAAGTTCCTTACACCTGGGTACACAGCCACCCGCGGTGAATCTTCCATTGCACTGTGAGTTGATTTAATAGTTTTCACTGTAAACGTAACATGTGACTTTGCCACTTTTTAGTAGGGATGATTTCAAAATGCAACATTTCTGTCTAATTCAAAGAATTTGAATGACAATTTCAAAGTTATAGAAACTGCTGTGTTCTTACTCTGTAATTTTTTTACAAATGTTTTTGACAAAAAATAGCAAAATAAGTCAATTTGGCAGTGACAAAGAATGTTTTCAACTATAAACATAATGTTTAAATAGTTATTTTAACAGTAGACTTGTCAGGTTGATGTAGCTGGGCATCATAAAAACCATTTAAAACTGTAAATTTAACTGTTAAAATTAGCAGTTACACTGTTGGCTGCTAAACATGGATTAAAATGAAGCAGTAATAAACCCGAACAATAACAAGAAAAAAATGTTAAATTTTTTTCAAATGTCAATTTTTTTTGTCATTGGTTGCTACTTTTCTCTAGGATGATATAGGATAATGCTTTATAAAAAGGAAGAGGGTCTTCTGGGGAATTTGTAGCACATCAAGCATTCCTAACCACAAGGCAAGGAAGGTAAGCGACAGCCCCTTGGATGCCTTCATTCCGCTGCAGCTGTAGCCAGCATGCCGGATCACAGCTACCAAGTGACCCCACCAAGGCGCAGACCTCGCTGGCTAGGGAGCCTGCTTCTCTCCATGCTCAGCTAGCTCAGGGCAGGCTGGTGGGTGCACACCCCAAGGACGGCCCAACTCTGCAACTCCCCATGGGAAATTCTTTGTAAAGAACAGTGTTCCAAGAAAAACAGCAGGCCCCAGCCTGGGAATTGCTGCATGGCCACAAATGACCAGCCACCCCTGAGGCCTCAGAGTAGGAGAAGGGTTAGTCCCCAGGTGACCCTTTCAATAAGAGCTTAGTAGACATAGTAATTAATGGATGCTGCGTTACTTACGTGGACATCATTACCAGTCAGGGTCCTTTTAAGTCACTTAATACTTTGAACTATCATGTGTAGAAAATGGTTAAAAAGTAGTTTTCTTCAGAAACATTCAAACAAATTGATTTATAATGCTTGCCAATTTCTACGGTGTAAATATTTCCGAGATAACAGGTCTGGGGGCATGCATCACTCCACACCTCTGGTAGTTGGCCCAGCCTCAGACAGAGGACATCTGCCTCAGCATCTCAGCATCTAAAGCTGTGACAGTGAGCAGCTGGAAAGAGAATCTCTCTTCCACCCAGGACCACCATGCACCTCTCTTTTCTTAGCTAGGCCTTATAGAAAGACTATAAAACCTG
Organism: Dolichotis patagonum; assembly: GCA_004027295.1. Taxonomy (NCBI): domain Eukaryota; kingdom Metazoa; phylum Chordata; class Mammalia; order Rodentia; family Caviidae; genus Dolichotis; species Dolichotis patagonum. Next base: position 45,101 of record PVJX010001264.1, read on the forward strand.
TTGTTTCACAGCTGACAAAGTTTTGCACTTTGTACATAAGTCTCCTGATTTAGACATCTCTTCCTCCCAGGGAACCCTACACCCTCATGCTTGCAGCAAGACACAAACATGCCTGGCATATATCTCAACCTTAGTGCCAGGACACTGGATTTTGTTTGTCTATGTACCTGTTTCTGGCATGAGAATACAGTAAAATTGTACCAGAAATTTGAGGAATAGAAAAAAGGTGTCCTGGCTAGTGCAAATAGTTTGCAGTGGGAAATGATGGGACATAGATGCCAATGTGTAACATGAGTCAAGTTCTCAACCACCTCTGGACCCGTGTTAGGAAGAGGGATTCACTTCTGGTTCTTGAACTGAACAAGGGTATGAATGGCATTTTAAGACAGGTGGTGACAAAGTGTGCTCTAGAAGAGAAAAGCAGATGTAAAGAAGTCAAGTAGTGGAGAGGCTGACACAAGAGAACATAAGGAGGTGTTAGTAGAGATGAAAATAAAGTGTCCAAAAGCAACCATTCACCTCTCTGGTAAGCAGCTGAGGCTCGGGCAAGGCAGCCGCCCCAGGGAAAGAAACAGCTAGCGTCTCCCAAGACCGGCGCCATGTTGGAACTTAGAGCGCCGAGAAGCCAAGCAACCCGCTCGCCTCCCTGGTAAGCAGCCACGGGGCTTGAGCTAGTGGTGGGCGACCCAGGGAGAGAACCAGCCAGCGTCTCTGCCATGGAAGAACTTAGGGCGCTGGGCAACAAAGGAACCCGCTCACCTCCCTGGTAAGCAGCTGTGAGCCTACTAGTGAGGTGGGCTGAGAATCAAGCATCGCCCCCTCTCGGCCATTAGCAAATGGAGCCAGAGGTCTGAGCATCTCCTGGGAGGCTGACCATATACAACATAGCAAATGGGGGAATTTCCTTCTACCATCTCTTTGAAGAGAAGTATTATTACTGTTTTGCTTTTTTCTGATTAATTGCATTGCTCTATTCAATATTCTGTTTTAATAAGCTCTATAATGTTCTGTATTTGGTTTGATTTTGCTATACCTGATTGAAAGGACAACTATTGTGACGATACCGAGATATACTGTGGTACCTATTACTGCTATCCCAGTAACTTGCTGTCACATTCTGTACCAATTTCACTGCATTGTCTCAATTGGCTTTGTTATGTCTTGTTCTGTTGTATTTTACTATCTTTAAAATAATAAAAAAAAAATTAAAAATAAAGAAAATAGAGTGTCCAGATTTAACTATCTAGCGGTCAGTTGGCTGAAGAAGACATACAGTGAGTTGCAGGCCAGTTGATGGGAGGTTCAGTTTCAGCCATCACTGGACCCCAAGGGCAGGTGCTTTTGTGGCGCTGATGGCATGGCTCAGGTGACAGTGTCTATAGCCCACGGCTGTGTATGACAGAGACAGCCTGCACTCAGGGTCAGCCGGGCTTCTGTGGGAGGAGACATGGAGATCAGAGGACTAGACCAGAGTCCTGTGCCTGCAGCGGGGAGTGGGGGGAGAGGTGGAGAGAATTCTGGGCTGGGGGACAGGGCCAGGGCTGAAGAGCCCTGGCAGATGTGCCTGTGTCACTGAAGCTGCTAAGGACATGGAGCAGCAGGCAGCGACAAGGCTCACCACAAAGGGAGCCGCACGCTCAGGCACAGCCTGCAGCTCCGGGGCAGTGGCTGGCTGGGCCTGCAGAGATGGGCTGAGCCGCCAGGCTAGGGCTGCGGCTGTGCGGAGGAGCCGGAGAGAGGAGTCAGAGGCCTCGACAGGCCCACAGCCAAGGCAGCAGCCACCCAGGCCATGAGCAGAGCAGCTGGTGTCGCCTCCGAGTGGCTTCAGCTTAGGGGAGTGTCTGGGATGGTTGTATTCCCAGCAGCACCAGCAGACTCTTCCAGCTGTAACCACAGGGTTCCTGACACTGTCAACAAAGAACCGGCTCTGGAAGAAGAGTGAAGGCTCTGATGTCCACACCAAAGCCATCTCTGCAATTAAAGCCACCATTCCAGTTTATGCTAGTTACATGTCCTGGCTGCTCAGTGTCTACGTATTTCACTTGATATTAGAAAGAAGTATCACTGGACTCTTCATCACACAGAGCCCCGAACCAAGGGGGCTCCCAGTCAGCGTAAGCTAAGTGTCCACTGGAGCTTCAGGAAACTGGGAAGAATACTACTAAACACACCACCGCCTCTTGCACCTGTACATACCTCCCTGCTTCCAATGAGCATGAAGCACTCTTCTGGGTACTTTCCCCAGAAACCCCGAAGTTTGTGTTGCAGTCTTAGGAAAGGGTGTTTCCATGGTTTGTGACTACAGTGCATCCGTCACCATAGCCAAGCAAAAGAAAATTCAGGAAACTGAGTTCAGAATGACTGACTGTCTCTGCCAAAGTCAGGGAGCATGTGGTGGAGTTGGGTTCAAAGGGATGTCAACAGCAGTGGACTGCTATCATAAAATACAGGAGCCTTTAAATGTCACACTTTATAATAAAATAAAAATAATCAGCAATTTAGGTTTGCATTTGCTGGGTTTGACATAAACGCATTGTGTTAGGATGAAGCCCAAGTCCTGGCCCAGTTCTGCCGCTTAGCACAGAGCAGACTCTCCGCTCTGGATCCTGCAGTGGTGGACGTGCTTCTGTCCCCTCTGCCCACAGCCATGGGCTGTGAAGGTCAAGAAAATCCTGTGCTCTATGGCTTCATAGCCCTTAACCACAGTGTGCGATTAATCCTCATCACATAGTAATCTATCACAAATGTTGGACTGGACTCAAGCCAATGTGGGAAAAATGACCAGCCTAGAAATGGCGCGTGCTCTCATTTTTTCTCAGCACCCATGTCACTACCCATGCAAAAAGCGAGGTACCCACACTGAGCCCCCTGAATGGCCTCTGGTGGATGTGCAAGTGGGCAAATGGGAAAACATGATGGGCGAGTCTTCCTGTCACACTGACAGGGGCTGACTCACGTGCCACTGCCACCTCTTAATTGTTTTGGTGTGATACCAAGGCATTGAACATGCGGTGTGTGCCTGCATGGAATGCAAATCGGATCTTCAAGGGATAAAAGTGTTCTGTTTTAGCACTTGGTCATGAAGAGAACAGAACAGAACTGGACACAATTTGGGGATTGTGGGGACTTAGGAGTTCTTTGCTTCTACTCTTCAATAACAAGGTCTAGAGAAATTTGTCATACACCATCGTATTATTTTATTCAAGTTTACTTTGTCAGAATTGTATCTGCTCTGTGAAGAAGACTGTGCTCACGTGGGTCAATCAGGATTTGTGGCATCCAAGTCCACTTTCTGAATGTGACCCCACAGACAGGCTGTCCTTCTGCAGTCACCATTTCCTAAGGGTGGCAGGCCCCTCTTCTGTTCTTAGTGAAGGGCAGGCTGCCCAGGGCATGATACTGAGGCTGGGGTACGAGTTACTTTCCAGGCCGAGTCTAGGGCACTGGGGCGGGGATGGGGCTGACCATGCTCAAGTTCTCCTGGAACCGGAAGCACTGTCTCCCCCATCCTGGTTTAACCTCCCTCCCCCAGACTTGCCTGAAATGCCCTGAACACACAGACCATTTCTGCAGTGCAGCCCTCGGGTGGCCTCAGGACGCTGATGGCGCTGTCTTCTCTGACCAGCTGAGGGAGAAAGCACCCACGGTGCAGCACAGGCTCACCCCAGCTTCCCTCCAAGCTGTACATGGTGACTGCTGGCACTCCTCCGGCCCGGAGAGAAGTGCTGGTCTAATCACATCACAGAAGGTGAACAGGAAAGGTCGAGAAATCCTACTGGGATTTAAAAATGAGCATTATCCCTTTCCTAAAATTTGAACACTTGAAAATAAACTTTTCATTACTCTCCCACGTCTTCATGGTGTACAGTTTACTCAGCTCAACCCTGAAGAGGGTCAGGCCACATGTGTTGAGAGCTCTCCGAGCACAAGACCACCGAGGGCAGGTGGCCCCCACCAGCATGGCAGGACCCTAAGCATGTACCGCGCCCAGGCCCAGGTGGGCGCAGCACCGAGAAGGGGCCACACACTGACCCGACGTCCAGGAGCTGCCCCGTTCAGGCCTTCACAGCAGTCGGGATCACCACGTTAGCCTGGGTGTGCAGCCCCCAGGGCGGATCCTCCTGGGGCTGCCATTTCCCCAAACCCGTGGGCTTTCACAGCCAGCTTCACGTGCAGGTGAAGAGCACAAGAACGCAGGACTCTGGCAGTCTCTGCGCCATCTGCTTGTTTCCTCCTCTGAAGTCTCCAGTAATGGTAAAGCCCCAGGAAGGAGGAACCGAAGCCATGGGCGGCACCAGAGAGGCAGGATGCTTCTCCCAGGTCCTCCTCCTCTTCTGCTGCTGGTCCTCAGCAAATCTGTCGCCTGCATGGCAGCCTCGCTCACCCACAACCCCGCCTTCATTTCCCTCTCCGTGTTGCCCAAGTAGTGGCCAGATGGGCGCCATTCGGTTCCCCCAACCCCCTCTAGGTGGCCTGCAGCCTTCTTAAGCCAGCGTGTCCTGTCCCTGCAGCCTCTGGAGCCACAGTCTCTTCTTGCGTCCCTCTCCAGGTTCCTGGGCCAAGTCATGGCTACTTTCATTACCTCCCAAGCCCGGTTGTCCATGCTTCCTCGCACACTACTCCTCCTTCACCTGGCAAACTCCTTTTCACCCCTCAGAGCCCTGAAGGGTTTGCTTTCTTTCAGGAGCTCTTCCTGCCTGACTCCCGTGTTATAGCCCGCATGTCCCTAAGACACACTGCGCACATCTCAGCTCCATGCTCCTCACCATAGGCCATGCTCTGTGTTATTTGAAGATAGGGCCTCTATCTTTTAGCTCTGCCTGGGAATTAGTAACCTCTCAGTAAGAGTTTGTTGAGTGAAGCATCTCCCTGCAGGTTCACTGACCCAGCTGTGAGTCTCAGCTAGCAAAGCCCGGGCTCCAGGACTCCAGCCTGTGTCTTGGGCAGTGACTGGTTTATAGAATTCCTATTAGCAGGAGACTCAGGAGGAGGTACTGATGCCTCTGTTCTGCTGGCCTACCTCATTTCCCTTCCACTCTCTGAGTACCAGTGTTTAAATTCTTAGAACTGAAGTCAAGGAGATGGAGGCCTGGAACCCACTGGAGTCAGACTGTGTTTGCCTCAGCCTGCAGGTGGCTGCAGAAGGGCCATTGCCACAGTTCTGCCAGCAGATGCAGATCCCTGCTCACAGGAAGCCTGTGTGCACACCAGAGACATGAACAGGGAAACTAACTGCATTGGAATTCTATTCTATAAACCTCATTGTTTCCCCAAGATAGAAAGGACGCCATGCCCAACCCTCCTGTTTATCAGCCTCTGGGAAGGTAATGCCTTTCCTCCAAGCAGCCCATGCCCAGCGGTCTACAGAAAGCCTAGAAAGCCCCTGAAAGTAAGATCCCCCCACCCATGCCCACCCAAGGCCAAGTGACACAGGAAGCCGTGTAGATGCCCTGTTGCTCCCCCAAAAGTTGTATGATCATGGAATGACCATCTTCTGGAGTTCTGGGGACAGGGGTGGGTGTGCCAACCTTCCAGGGGTCCAGATTCAGATCTACTTACTGGGGGCTACGTTTTTCAGTACTGGGACTAGAACTCTGGGCCTTTGCACTGGACTGTATCTCCAGTCCTTTAGACCAGTCATGTAAGTTGCTAGGCTGCTCAAGCGGAGCTCAAACTTGTAACCCTCCTGCCTCAGTCTCTCAGAGTAGTAGGGTTGCAGGCATTCACCACCAGACCAAGTTCATACGGGTGACATCTGGGAGTGAAGATTCTTTGTAAAAATCATGCATATTTTTGTTTTCTGGCTTTTTTAAATTTTATTAAATTTATTTATTTATTTATTTATTTATTTATTTTTTATTGAAAGAGAAGGAGAAAGAAAAAAAACCAAACCAAACAGAAAGAGGGTAGCAAAATACAGAATTCCGAAGGGGAAAGAAGAAAAAAAAAGAACAACCACAACAAAAACAAATGTAGCTTATCATGCATATTTTTGAAAGCATAGATTATTTCCTGGAGTCCCATCTCTTTCCTCTGGTCTCAGTACTTCCCTTTTCACAACCTGGGCCCTGGCGCTGGCAATCCACCCCGTCCCTTCCTCCCCTACTGTGGCTGGGGAGGGGTAAGCAGTTGAAAATACAGGGTTACCACACATGGGCCCCCTCGCATCAACCTCACTCAGAGCAGCACTTTGGATAGGTTCTTGGAAAGCTGTGTCTTCACTCCAGCAAAGCTGGTCATATAACACACCTCACAGCTCTCTGCAAACAGCCCACTTCCTCCTGGCAAAGAGCACCAAGGAGGGCCTGAAGATGTGGTCACGAGAAAACAGGAAGCCTGAAGAATCTAGGCTATAGCCACCTGTCCAAAAACCACGAGGGTGTGTGCAGGTAGTTTCCTTTTTCTTTAGTCCCCACATCAGCACCATCCGCCTCCTCCTGTAAACTGTGGAATCCAGCATTTTCTGTGTAAGCAGTCGCTCCTATTCAGGGACAGACAAGAGAGTTTCTCCAGTGGAGTCCCTTCGAGGGACACCACCTTCAGCTCAGCCTTGGTGACGGTGGGGCCACAGCCTCCAGCATTTCTCCCAGGTCAGCCACCAGGGCTCCCTCTGCGGGGCTGGAAACCAGTAAGAGGGCAGGAGCTGGCCACCTGCGGGCTGCACAGCAGGTGAAGGGAAGATGGATGACCAGCGTCCCCGCCAATCACCCAGTGGAGCAGGGGCGCGGCGTTGATGGATGGGGTGTTCAGATCATCAATCTCTCTGCTCACGGGCTCTGCAGACGACCGAGGGCTGGCACCACCGAGGCAGCAGTGGAGCCTGGTTCTGCCTGGGAACATCAGTAAGACCTCGGCCGGAAGCTGCCTCCCTGGAAAGCTATTCAATAACCACTTTCCACAGTCTCCAGGCATCACTCTGGGGGCACTTGGGCCTTTGCTGGCCCTATGAGCTAAACCTGAGGTGGTGAGACCCGACTTCGGGTTCTGCTCATTCTTCTTAACCACCTTTGGCCAGAAAAACTCTTTTAAAGTCACTTGAGGCCCTTCAAAATATAAGTGTTTGCTGCAAGTCAGCGATGCAGTCCTATCTCTTCTTTTCTCTTTCTCATGACAATGTCTGTAACACACAATGAATATACACTGGTTACAGGAAATTGGCACATCTTGCTTCACATCTGGACACTTCTTAAGTCTTCTTACCCCTGCCCTCCCTCTGAGCTCCTGTCGTGACCCTTGCCTGCTCGGAGGAGGGGAACTGGGAGCCCCACCACACTGGCAGCCTTTGGAGGGGGTCCTCCAGAGGCACACGCAGTGTGGCCCTGACAGGGACACAGGGCGTTACAAGAGGGATGCAGGTCACCACCACCTGGAAGTCTCTGCATACCAGTGTCCAAGTCCTGGCCCCGAGCAGTGTGCAAAAGACAGCTGCTGCCAGAGTGAAAGGCAAGTGGGCAAAAAGCACCCCCAAAAGAAGCTGGACTGAGAGGGAGCCAGCACCCCAACCCCTCTGGGGATCCCAAGTCAGGGCTTAGGAGTGCCCAGCAGGTGCACCCTCCATTCAGGATTCCAGAACTCCACTCCGCCCCACGGCCCAGGGCAGGAGCTCTCGCAGTCCAGCAGAGTGGACTCTCCCTCCAGCACCTCCAGGTCCCACTTGTGTTCCTGCTGACTCTGAGCAGCCTGACCTCCTGGCCACATGGCCGGGCCTATGCTGAAACCACACAGCCAGTGCAAGCCCAAGCAAGCGGGAGTACTGTTTTGTGATTCCTCACTTCCTTTCTAAGCCCATTAATGTTTTATGAGACCACACAGAGGGGTCCGTGATGGATGGGGTTCATGAGTCACGTGATGTGCTGGAAAGCATCACCCATGCACAGGCAGGAGGGACAGCAAAGCGCCTGGCTTGGAAGGGCACAGCCAGACACACACCTGCTGCCAGGATGGCAGCCGGGACGCTGCCGCTGAAGCCAAGGCCAGTTGTCTGGTCATTTGAAGAGCAGCTCTCTTCGGGTCTAATCTGCCCAGCCATGACGAGTCTCCAGCTGGGACACAGATCCCAGGAGCCAGACTGCTCTTCGTGACCATGAGTGTTCAGGCGTCAGCAGCAGGACCTGGCACCGTTGGGCAAGGAGAGCCGCGCTAGGCTCCTAAGCAAACCCCAGCTCCTGAGATTGCACCATCTCACCTAACCCGCAACACAGCACTGCAGGAGCCTCGTTTTGCAGGGTTGCCTGGTCCCCACTCCCCAGATGCACTTCCTGCATGGAGAGGAACCCTGGGGACCCTGGATGAGTCAGCGGCTTCTACACCAAGCAGTAGCCAGTTCCCACCTCAAAGCACGGCCACAGCCAAGGGCCTCGGGACTGCACGGCATAACACATGGACCGCCAGGAAAGAGAGCAAGGTCCCCAGTGTGGACAGAGGAGGAGAGCAGGAAACAAGTTTCACAGTGGAGATAGCTGCTCAGCCAATATCCATGTCTCCTTTATTCTGATTTCATTTGGTGGGACAATACTCTCAGTCTAATAATTTACTTTCAGTCTCTTTATACGTAGGAATTTCCAATGGGACGTAAACTGCAATGATTAAGAGAAGTGACCAGAGAAGGAAATACCTCTGTTGAAGCTATACCTCTTTGCCTATCTGCATATCTTCCTTATTTTGCAATGGGATGTAAAAGTGATGTCTTTAAGTCAGCAGCCATTTTGTGTTCATGTTGCAACTTTGAAGATGGAAAGCAAGCATCTATTTCAAAAGGCATGACAGAAAGATAAAAACAAATGTATAGAAACATGGGTTCACCATGTCAGTTTGACTGACAATTTGTCAGACTTGAATAGTTTGTCGCCAGACTTCTTTCCATTGGAGAGGAACAAATCTCTAATTTCCTTAAGCCATGGCTATTTTGGGTCTCTACTATTCTATACTATCAAAAACAAGTCTTCCAAGATAAAATGTATTTTTTAACCTTAAGGAAACAATGGACATAAACTTTTATATTCTCTCATAAACACTGTGAAGCTGTAGCAAAAGCCCTTATCTCAGGCCTATTTCAGGCTCATGGAATAGCAGATACCAGTGTGCTGATTTATCGCTCCTCCTAATTAGTAGCTGTGTCTCTGAACAGGGTCTTCGTGGTGATGACTTTACCTGTAGCTGCAAACGCTATGACCTGGCACCGTGTCAGGCAGCAGGGTAGCAGTGCTCACACTGGCCCAGCCTGAAGAGGTGGCCTTTCTCTGTGTCAGTAAACCCTGTCCTCCCCACACCAACCAGTGCCCGAAGCAGAGTCAGGTGATCGCTGAGTCCAGGCAGGAAGACGACACAAGGAGGATATAGGACACGAATGTAAGGAACTCACTTTATTTCCCTTATGATCATTCCCCGCCCACACGCTTTGACCACAAATTCATGGCGGGCTGGTTTTTAATGTAGCTAACTTCAGACAAGCTTAAAAGTCAGTCAGACGATGTGTACACGTTGTGCACCTGTCCTCAGAAAGAGAAAGAGAGACAGGGCCGAGGTTGCATTAGGGCCAGAAGAAAGGAAGATGCCGAGAAGAGCAGGAGGGATGTTTGCCACTGGTCCCCGAGAGCTCGAGGCGGAGGATGCAGGAGTCGTCCGGGCGGCTGAGGAGCACTGTCCGCTGTCACAGAGACATGGGGGCAGTGCGTGCGTCCAGTTTGCAGCCCTAAGACGCCCTCAGCTCTCCAGTATCCCTGTCTGAACAGAAAGCTTCCGCTGGCTGGCTTTGTTTACAAGCTATGAGCAAGACATTGACAAAGTTTCTGCTGACCAACACGGCATTCGTAAACCAATCGCAGAGGCCCAGGAGGCAGTTTGTGGTCCTAGGAGCCCTTTAAAAATCCAAAGGGACCGTGATGCTGGTCTGGAGGCCAGTTTGCCCAGGCTACGTGGAAACGGGCTCCGCCTCCTTCCGAACTGGAAGATCAGGCGCTGAAGCGCCACTGAAACGTGATATTGTTATAAACAAACCGGCATCATAAATCAAGCAGGCAAAGAATGCCCTCCAGAGGGGCCTCCAGTTACTTAGGCAGACACAGCCCGGGCCAGGGCCGCTCCAAGCCCGGACGAGCGCCTGCTCCCTACCCACGGCACCAGTGTGGGTGCTCCAGGGAGAACCCGGTGCCTGTGCGCTGCTGGGCGCCCTCCCTGCTTTCAGCGAAACTCTTCCCCTGCATAAGTCATTCGCTGAAAGAAATGCTGCCTTTTGAAGGTGGACGGTCTGGTGGAAATCTGGTTACCTTTCTGATAGGAGTTAGAAAACCTGGGGAGAGAATAGCAGAAGGAGATAGGAATTCTGTCAGGAAGTTTTTACTCTTCTGTCTGTCTGAAGGCAGGGACCATAGCCACAGAAGTATATTTAACCTTTTATGACAGACAGAACAAGGGTGCTGATGGACCGGGCTGACGAGCAGCCCTAACTGTGCTCTCCAGGCTGGCGTGGGCACCCCAGGGTGTGCAGGGAGAAGGCACACGTGCACCGCTAGTAATGGAGGAAAGAAAAAATTGGGAAGCCTAATTTCTTACAGCAGTCTTCACACAGCTGGGTGTTTCTCAAATATTTTAAAGTGTTTTGATTAGTTAAAAAGATTTAAAGCATTATTTGCCTAGAAATTCTGACAAAATGATTCTATCAAATTAACTAGTTGCTCCAAATTACAACTTATGTCATTAATTCCCAATACAGATTATATTTTAAAGGCAACTAATCTTCTCACATAAGAATCTTGCGTTCCAAAATTTCATAATATTATCTTGCTGAGAATCAATACTGCCCCTTCCTCCAGACTCCTGTCTCGTGGCTTACTCATCTCAATCACTGTGAATTAATTAGATCCAGAATTGCACATTAATCTTATGATTAAAATGAAAAATAATAACACTTTTTTGTTCTAATTCAAGCTTCTGGTTGGAGTTGATTGTTTCTCAAGTCAGAGCTGGAGAGAAGGAGGAATCAGCACCAGGCGCACATTCTTCCATCCCACGAAGAACAAACGCTCAGGAAGTGCCAGATGGCAGTACCTGACTGCCTAGGGACAGCAGAGCGAACCCAGGAATCCAGCTTGGTGAAGCCTGGCTCCAGAAATGGTCTCAGCAACGGGAATACACCAAGGTCCATAGTGTGCAGGCCTTAGAACCAGGACTCCTCAGTGTCCAGCAGGGAGGCTGAGCTCAGGCAAATAAGCGTGTGCCACACCAGAGTCCGTGCCGCTCAGGACACCGATGACCAGACTGGGCACAGTTGTGACCACTGTGGACATCCTAGCTGCTTGTGAGGCCCTGTGACAGGCCCATCCACGGCCAGTGGGTTTGCCTGAATGACCGCAGTCACTGTCACTGTCTTTGCTTCTGTGAACTCTGCCTGGGAGAGGGGTGACTGTCTTCTTGGGCTCTGGGTAGCAGTCTGTCAAAGTGATGGTGGAGTATGGACCTGGGAGGGGAATACAGGAGGTGGGAGGGGGGTGCCCACCTTCCTTCAGCATCCAGGGCTTGGAACCAGCTGCCTGGGGAGGGGATCGCTTCCCTGGGAGCCGTGTTCAGAGCTGGGTTCTGACCAGCATCGAGCTCTGTGTGAACAGAAGTTGAGATAACCATGAGTACTGAGATACCAAAGGTACTTCAGCCCCCATCACAAACGGCTTGGGATTGACCAAGTAGAACCAGATGGGCAGAGGTGCAGAAGCTAGGCAGAGAGAGTGGGCCAAGACCATCTCACAGCCTACAAATTGGCCAGAAAGACACATGGCTTATAGACTTTGAAATGCTATCCTTTTTCTTAAGTTTTCTTCATGGATCACGTCACGTAAACAAGAAGAGTTTTCCTCAATTAGACACAAGGCTCATAAAAACCTAAAGTACTTTCTGGCCCAATCTGGAGTCCTCTCTTTGATCTGTAAAAAGGAATTCCAAAATCCTGTTCCTAACCTGGGTGGGTCCTGCAGAACCAGCTGCCTTTCGGTTAGAGCCAAGTTCAGGGTCCCAAAGGCCCCAGGCTGCTGCTAAAGGGACACTAGCACCACCGACAGCCTCCTTGAAGCCTCTTGCACCCTTGATTTCCCACAGGCCCAGCTCACAGTGCACACTTTGACCCTCCCATCCTGCCTGTCTCTGCTTTACTGTCCAGCTCAGCAAATTGGCTTGGTTCAATCCTCAGTCAGACCTCCCATAGTGGGGGCATCAGGGGGAGCCCTGCGTGTGAGGGGAGCAGCTGCATGAGGACCTTTGGCCTGTCCAGTGCCAGGATCGTGCAGTCTCCAGGATGGTCTGTCTTCACAGCTCTCAGTTAATCTAAAGATGGACCAGCGCGCCACCGTACTGCAGTGTGTCATGGAGATGTCAGGCACTCTCTGGAGTACTCAGTGTCTGTAAATAATAATAACACATTCCACTGAGTTCCAACTATCATATTTTCAACTGAAATCGATAGATTTTTACATCCAATATGATCTATGTTACATAACGGAAAAGGGTAGTCAATTTTTCAAATCGACAATCCAATACTTAGGGAGTGTGGGGATGAATGAATTTGAAATAAGATGATTGGCCTTTCCACCAGGATGACCTAGTATTCACTGGTATCCTTGCATTTTGCTAGTTTGAGACTGATAGGCTAAAATAGAAACCGGCCAATAAAACAAGCCCTCCCAGGCCTCTCACCAGCACCCAGCAGAGACCTAGCCGTTGCCAGGCCCCGCCCAGCATCAGCCTAGGGTGGACATGTAACCCTGGCCTGACCACACACAACCCCACAGGTGGTGAGGGTGCGCCTGGCTCCTCTGGCGTGGTGTGCCCAGCACATGGCAGCTTCTCCCTTCCCATGCGCCTCCAAAGGGCCTCGGCGAGGATGCTTCTCCGCTTCAGTGCCTTCCATACCAGCCCTACAGGGTTCTCCTCCTCTCAGCCCCAAGGTCCATAAGGAGGCAAGAGCCTGGCAGTCAGCCTTTGGGCATGGAAAGAACCCCGCCTGTGCTGTGTTCCTCAACCTTTACCATCATCACTCCAGGAAGAAAATAAAGTTTTGGCCCTTCTCCCCTTCTCTGCCTGCACTGTCTGTTGGAGTACCTGCAGCAAGGCTGCACCGCTACGCTCACTTTGCCACGCTGCCCTAATTGCTCATCTCAACACCCAGCAGCTCAGCAGGCCCGTACTCAACCCACAAACCCTGACTTCAGCGACCGCCCCAGCTCCGCACTGAGCACTGCAGTCAAGGCCTGGAGTCGCACGCTGGCTCCTCCCAAGTTGCAGTTTGGGCTGCAGGACTCCTGATCCAGCCTGGGCCCTTGGCTCCCTCCAGACAGAAGTAAGAGGGAAGGATGCAGGACCCTGGCCCCTGCAGAGAGAACTTCAGGCTCTTAGTTGCAGAATCCAACTCTTGGGGGTTTCCTTTCCCCATTAGAAAATGAAATATTTTGTTTCCTTGACTTTTGTTTTCTGTTTCAAGAACAGTGAATTAAATGGATACAGAATAACATGATGGAGCAGTGGGGTTGTATCTTCCCAGCTGGCCCCGGGGCCAGCAGACTGAGGTGTGAGAGGCAGAAGCCAAGCGCACCATCACTCAGAGAAACTGCAGCCCCGGGCACAGGAACATTTTCCAATAACAACAAGCAGTAAAAAGTGACAAACCAGGGGCAGCTACAGTCCACCTGGGCACCTCGCAGTGATCTCGTTTCATCCTATGACAGCCCTGGAGGTCTTCACCCTCTCTGTTTCCTTCAGAAACAAGGGAAGAGCAGCGCGGCCTTAGCTCACTTGCCCAGGCCTATGCACCTTGCATAGCAGAGACACGATGAAAAGTTCTCGGTACCTTATTTCAGTCCAAGAAACATAGATCTACAACCTTCCCATTCAAGGTCAGACTTTATTTTCACTATGCTTTGGGGTCCAGTGTGTGGGGCAAAGAAGGGGAACTGTTTTAGGAATGCGTCCTCCACCCCTCTAATTTCCTGTAGATTGGTGGCATGAACCACAGGGGAAGACATCAGCAAGGAAGGGAGGAACAAGAGAAAAAGAATGTGGCCTCCTGAAGTCCACACATTGGAGAGCACAACTGCGAAGCCTGCACCGCTGAGGGCCACAGTCATCAGCACCACGGTGAGGAGACCACAGAGCTGGGGGCCACAGCCATGGGATCCACAGTCATGAAGAGACTCTCAGGGCGGCCCCATAGAAGCTGGAGGAGGCTCCTGGGGATACGGGCTGTAGTCCTGAAAGCCACAGGGAAGTCTCCTTATGTGTGATGACCATGTGTGCATTTGCTTGTGAACAAGTGACAGACACACCATGTCACACTTACCATGTAGGCGATAGTGAATCTCCAGAAGTTCTTCTGCCTAACAAGCTGCAACCACACTGGGCAAAAACTTAATCTTGGGATTAATTTTTTGTATCAGGTTTGTCAAAACAGATTCTTAATAGTCTCATGCAAGAAACAGCCTTGTGGCCTGCAGTTCGGAAGGTCACACCAGGCCTCACGGGTGACACCTCCTCCTCAGCCTCTGCCTTTTGTCTTCTGTGTGCTCCTGAGGTTTGGCTCGGAATTCCAGAAGGGCTGTGCTGATTGGTAAAAAGCAAAATGTGAGAAATCTGCGTGAGTTTGTTCTGGAAAATCACAGTCAGCACAAAGGAACCCCTCTCAGTGAGCTGCAGGGAGCTCCAAGAAGCGTTTAGAAAGAGGGACTGGGTGATCCGCCGAACCATGAGCTTCGGTGTCCCTGGACATCTGTCTGATGTTCAGAGAGGCAGGTGGGGAGGAAGGCAGCCATGGCCACGGGGAGAGAGGGTAGGCCCCGGCCCTCGGCAGGGTAGCCCACCCACGTCACCGTGGTCAGTGCCGAGGGGGCCAGGCCCAAACTGGGTCACGCAGGCACCAGCGTGGCAGGGCCTGGGGGTTTGGTTTCCATCTCGCATGTGTGTGAACACCGCCACAGGAAACCAGGGCACACACACATGGGCTTCCCTGGTTAGACACTCCGCGTCTCCTGAGTGTTTGGCTATCATGACTGTCTCTGTTCACGATGTGCCTCCTCTCACAGCACCTCACCTGCAGCTGGCAGAGATGCATGGCTGGAGCCCCACAACCTTGCCAAGGCCTCTGCGTTTGGCATTTGGAGCCCCTCCGAAACTGTCACTCTCCACAAAAGACAGACACAGGGTTTGACACCAGTGCCATTGTGTGCCACTAAAGCTGCTGGTGAATTGTGGCCTGCCCTCAGGCCCCGGGAGAGGACCTTCTGCAGCCCAGCCTCCTCCACAGGAGAGACATATCTAGCTTTGTTGCATTTTATCTCGCTAAACATTATTACAGGACATTGTCATCAAGGGTAATGGCAGTTAATATTAATCGGGTAGTAGTAATGGCTAATGTTTATTAACTGCTTTATTTGGGGGCCCGACTCTATTACAAGCTTCACCTCAGCCCTAAGGGGTTATTATGACTGTGGATGAGAAAGGACTGGCAAGCTATGTACTTTACCTAAGGCCGCATAGGTAGTTAATCTTGCAGACACAACCTGGAACCAACTTCCACCTGACTTCCAAGCCTTCTTTTTCAGTGATTCCTTCATCCCTTGCTTCTCCAAACACATCCCAAAAACATACTGGACTTAGTTTTTAAAGGTACCTGTTCTATCAATGAAACGTGAAGCATACGTCATTTGCACATTATAATATCAATAAACACACTCTGAGAAAAGACCTTCTAAGTCCACGTGAGAGATTTGCAGAGGGTTATTATAAGCCAAATTTCTCTTTATAAGCGTTTCTTAAAAATAACTTTGTGAACTTTGAAAACCAGAAATATTGCAACCATGGCCATGGGCACTGCTGTCCTCTCCATTTCTGGAGCTCTGTGTCCTACAACTGCACCCTTGGGTTAGGAACACAGGTCTCAACTTCAGTGGTAGCCGGACTTGGAAGAGGAAAATACTGGTGCACAGGAAGATTTTTAAAACAAAATCACCACCGAGATAGCCTGTCAGCTAGGAATGTAGCACTGTCCTCTACCTGGTGCTGCCTTTGAAAGTTTGAAGTGGTCGTGTCTGTCCCGAGTCCCCTTTTCTCTATTTGTGCAGGAACAACTGGTTGTCATATGCAATAATTTCCTGCAATTCCTCTTGTGATCTGAACAATAGACAGGAAGTTGCTTTTACAGCTACTTAGTGAGGGGCCAGTTTGCAGAGGACTTACAACTTCCTATTGTTTGCCACTGAAGCATTACAAGACTGCCGCCATTGTTGATTTTAAGACAAACTGTGGTTTTCTTGAATACTCAGGGTCACCAGAACTCCACGAAAGCCCTGTAACGCCAGCGTAGCCCCACTATTCCAAAACTGTTTGCTGGTTTCCAGGAAAGATGTACGTTTTGAGCCCTACAAGTGAGATGAGCACATCGTAGGGAGGAAAGCCGAGGTCAGATCCTCATTCATGTCGCCATGCACCATGTGTCGGCCGAGTTCTTCTCCTCCAGCAGTGCCTAGAGAGTCTCGCTAAACAGACTCCAAATGTTCCTTGACTCTTAGAACAGAAACGAGCTCAGTGTTGGGGGCATCTACACGTCAGCGTGCAGTGTGTTAGATACCCTGAAGCACTGAAGCACAGAGGAATGAAGGGGAACAGGACACAGCAGAGCCAAGGCAGGAACTGTGGCCGCAGAATACAGTGACTGCTCTGCCCCATTTGCTGGGCCTGGAGCACTGAGCTGAGCCCCAGGAGAAAGTGATTCTTGAGGGAGTCTCTGAGGGGTAGAGGGTTACAAACCAGGAGGGCATCTGGGCAGGCACGCTGTGCCAGTTCTGCCTTAGCTCAGATGAGCATAGTGTGATATTAACTCATTCAGTGATGGTAGAAAACTTACAGACTATTTGCCCTTTGTAAAGTCTTTAAGCTGGAGGAAGACACAAGGAAATCACAGAAGGAAATACCATTTTTAAGTCTTAACACAAGTGTGATGATGAATGAGGACTCCATGGGGAGCTCTAATAAGTGAAATGGCCACGAACAGCCAGTCTGCGTACAGAGATAGCCAGTCCTCTACTTGGTCACTGTCACCTTCATGGGCAAGGATGGCTGGGACAGAGGCATAGGTAAGCCCACGAACCCCCTGTCCGGGACTCCTCAGGCAGACAGAGCTATTGTTAGCTCTGCATTCAGCCTAACATCCATGGCGATCACTGAACCATCACTCCACCCCATTGGCCAGGGTCTCTCGGGCATGTTTGTTAGATGATTTTCCCTTCCCTTCATGTTCCAAGTCTCCCATCTTTCTCCTCTTCAGCTAAATACAGCATCAGATGGTCTTTCCTAACCAGCACTTAGAGTTGCATCAGTAAGACCAAAACATACAAATTACATTCACAAAGATTATTAAGGTAGACACTGGTTGGGTTTGTTTTCACTTTTTAAAATTTTTTTCTTATATTTCAATTATTTTATAACAAAAAGCAAGCTTAATGTTTCTTTCCTTAATCATTTTGAGATTATACCTTATCTGATAGAGAATTACACTTCTAATTTTTTCACAATTTTTTTGTACCAGGGATTGAGAGTTGTGTTTGCAGTAGATTATAAAAGGAATAGGGTGAGCAGTTGAGAAAACTGGCCAGGACGATATCAAAATTCACTGCCCTTCAAAGTCATTTGTGTCGAGCGAATCCTTTGAATTTCTCCCACTGAGTTCAGGCATCTCTTCCAGAGTAAAGCACCTTTATAGCAGCCATAAAACCTGAAACTGGTGGGTGGCAGAGGCAGGGACAGACACGACTCTTGCCGTGGCAGCCAGGGAAAACAGGAGGGCAGGGACAGCCTCCCGCATACTGGAGCACACCAAGGCCTCCTGCAGAGGACATTCCAGATTCGTCATGGAGATGACTGTGTTTCTGTTGGACTTAGCATTTCTCTCTGTAAATAGCACCTTCAATTTAACTTCTTGAATTAGAGGTCGCTGGGCTTGATGCTTCTCCCAAAGGCTGTTAATGTCTTAACAACCTATTAGTGACTCACGGGGTGAAATAAAGTGAGGCATCTTCAAGCCAGCTTCCAGTGGCCCATCATCCTGATGCCCTGGCCCTGTGCTTGGTGACACAGGGGCAAGAGCTGTCTTGCCATAGTACCAGCTGGTGGTACTGACAGCTGGAGCTGGTTGGCCTGGCTGTGGTCCCTCACCCACCCAGAGGAAGCTGATAGAAAAGCGGAGAAGCAAAACCTGGTCTACACTAGACGTTCCTGCAGAAACAGTGACCAGGCAGCCAGACCTCTCTCCTTTCTCACTCTCAGACACTGCAAGGCAAGATACACCAAGAAAAAGCAATTCAACTCTTTAAAATGCACAGAATACGTCGACAGATATTTCACCAAAGAATACGGACAGATAGCAAACATTCAACATCCCTGGTTGTAGGAAAATACACTCAGCACCATATGAGATGCAAACACAAATGGACGGTAACATCAAAGACGTGTCATATCAGAGGACGTGGAGGAGCAGGACTTTCATGCACTGCTGATGGGAGAGTAGCTTAGTACAGTCCTTTTGGAAAATAGTTTGACGATATCTTAGTAAGACAAATGTACAGCTACCAACTCCTCTGCTAATAAAAAATTATTACATATATGTATATATAGAAATTCATACCTAAAAGGTCATTCCAGCTCTATAAAGATATCATTGAAATATAAATAGAGGAAAATTTATCACGATAAAAGGCAAGTTGCATCAATCTCCCTCCAAGCGCTCTCCTACACCTCACGCAGTTCCGGGCTTCTCTTCTGTGTCTTTCATTGTGCTGTCACTCTACCTTGAGGTCCCGAATCCACTCAAAAGACAGATTTCATGGTCATTTTGAAAGAGCCAGAAGTCCAGGTCAGATCTGGTGAACGATATGGGTGAGGACACACTGTCATGATTTTAAGAGCTGGTCTTCCCGCTGGATGACACTCAACAGCAGCACTGATCTTACGTTTTTTATCAAGCCTCATAAAGAAACTGGTGAAAGAGGACTTCCAGAACTGATTCAGAAAGTGGCAAGAATGATTGGATAAGTACGTTTCAAAGGGTGGGGCGTATTTTAAAGATGACTAGTGGCAGTGTGTCCTTGCAGTAATATTTTTTAATCAAAACACGTATTTTGATTAAACCTTGTATTTATAATACCCAAATCCAGCAATGACCCAAACATCCATCCATAGGTGATAAATAAGTTCACTGCTCAGCAACAGAAATGTGTGAGCTATCAATACAGACCGTAACTTGAGTCTATCACCAAATAATTTTGTTGAGCAAGAAAATTTATACTCACAAAATAATGCACTTTCTGATTCCATTCATATAGTAAATGCAAACAAATGTATATTTAGATTAGTAGCTGTTGGGGGGCAAAAGTGGGGCTCTAGGGAGGTTGGGGAAGGAGCACAAAGAAACACACTTTCAGAAATAATCAACATGTTCACTTCCTTGTTTATGGTGATGGTTTCACAGAAATACACATGTCAAACTTGCCAAAATACACATTTTAAGTGTGTGTGTTATTAACTGTGGTTATGCCTCAATCACGCTCTTTTTAAACGTACTTTGTCTGGAGGAATATAAAGAGCCAAGCACCTAAAAGGTGTGGTAAAATGAGGCAATAGGCTGTGAGCAGGTTCAGGGAGCAGTGAGCAGACACAGGACAATGGAGGCTGTCCCCAGGGGCTGCGCAGTAGGGGCCTGACAGGGGACAGGCGGGTTGGGGTGGAGCTAGGTAGGACAGTGTCTCCACTGGTTATCTGGTCAACATCAATGGGTATCTTATTATTTTCCACACCCAAAGAATCCTTGATTTACATCGCATGTGACAATAGCGCCCACTAAGCCCTTCGATAATTGATGAGAGAAACCACACTGTTTTCTTCAGTTTCCTTCTACTAAGAAGAACAAGGTTCAAATGACTAAACTGCATGGAACACAAAATAATGATGACAACCTTAATTAACAATTTATATTAATAGAACCTTCCATCCGAGTAGCTGAACACATGGAAAATGCCAACTTCTTACTGACTTGGGATAGGGGAGACAGAGAAGGCAAGAGCCGGAAGAGAAGAGGGGCCCTCCCCGCACTGAGCCAGATACCCCTGCTACCCTCCCGGACACCAGCGAAGGTCACCCCCACGGGGCAGAAAGGAGGGGTAGGAATGTGAGGGCTTCTTCAAGATTGGTGCCTTTCCATAGGCAAGGACTAATGCCAAAGGACCACCTTCTCATTTAATACTCAGGACAAGACCACAAGGACAAGGAAGTGATGGGGACAGTCACTGATCACACAGCAGGGCTCATGACATGGTAGTGAACAGGCGAAGACAGCTCTGCCCAGCACACTGCCTCCAAAGCGTGGTGAGCACACTGGTCCACACAGGCAGAGAGCCACTCAGCTGGAGAGGCCTGGTGCGGGTGTGGCCAGATGATCAGCTCTCTCAGCCTGACGGGAGATTGAGCGGATGCCGCGCTCTTGTACACTCTGTCTGCATCTCATCTGTAGGATGATAAGTCACAAAACTGGACTTTTTGGCATTTAGAAGACTGAGCCACCTGTGAAAATCTGATCCGCGAGCCCTTGAAAGTGCAGCTTCCATGACTGCTACCTCCAGCGGAAGTCACCAGGGAGGGCACCCATGACTTCTCCTGCTGGGGTCCCACAGGACCTGGCCACAGCAACTTCCCTCGACTTGGGTGACATGACTCACACCATGTCTCTGAATGACATCCCAGGACATCATCTGCTAGATGACCCCAGGGTCACCCTCTTCCTCCTTTAGCCTTACTTCAGTTAACACAATTGGTAAACTACCCACAGACTGTCTTCTAAGAGTTCAGCCTGTTGGCCACCAGCTGACACTGAATGCTCCCTGGGCAGTGTCATACGGCCCCTGGGGCCACCCTCTGCGACATAATTTTTCCACTCTACCTTCAGATACCTCAGCCGTGGCCCTGGGATAAGAGGACTTCCAACATGGACCCGTGTGCCGCATTACCATCGGCCAGGTGGTGGCGCTGCTGCCCATGGCGCGCCTCCTGGAGGGAGCTGGATCCTGGCACAGGCTCACCTGGTGAGGTCTTTTTTCCTCCATTGTTTCACATACAGTGAGGGTCGAGTGCACTACTGCAACTGTCAAAGCACTAGAAATGACATGTTTTTATCCAAATTCAACAGCTTCCCTATGTACAAAACTGAAGGAGAGCAACTGAGATTCAGTACTTTCCTCTCAGCAACTGGGCTCTATAAGACTAATCTCTACAATCCTATTAAAGTCTTTAGGAAACTTTATGGTGTTTTAAAACAATGTCTATGCAACTTATTTCTCTATTTTATGGCTAAGGTTTTTTAAGAGTATAATTGTGCATAGCTAAATTGAGATGGGTGAAAAAAATTTTGTTTCTTTCTTTTTCTAACTCAGGCTGTTTAGAAATACACACCATCAACTTGTCTCCTTTCAGATTGTGAGTCACTGTATTTATGTCCCTGCCGCTCACTGTGCCCAGTCCAAGGCCTGTGAGCAGCCTAAACTCCCACCATCTGCTTCCGTTTGGCTGGGGTACCCCAAACACATTCCTCTCCCACCCGCTTTCCACAGCCAACAGAGTTCCTACCACCAAAGGGGTCAGTTCCACTTCTCCATATCATGTTTATTAAGATCCTTTCCTCCCCATTGCTTCTGCTCGCTGGCATCACATATCTAAGTGGTAAATTATTTCCATGGATTATTCAGTGTTATTTCCTGTCAACTGATGTAGGTTTCAAGGTCCTTGAGATACCCCTAGACATTACCCTTCTATCAGCATTCTCGCTAACCAGTTAGCACCACTGAGCAAGAACGTACAGAGAAATTCTCCTGAGATGTGAATTGATCTTCTCCGATGAAGAGGACAGTAAGAGAAGGTGAGCAGATGTGGAGGTTCATACATTGACTGAACTGAAAGCATGTGTTATCTTTAGCTCTCATACTCTGCAGGTGGCACTCTGTTTTGATAACACGCTGAAAGCCCCTTCCTATTTACAGCACACACAAAACTCACCAACCAGATAGGAATGGTGGATGCTTTACACAATGTCCATAATTATAGCAAATGGTACAAAGACCCCCAAGCACTATACAGTGCAAGTCAGTGAGCTTGAGAAACGGACAGGAAACGAAGGACACCACACATCATCCTGCACTTCCATCTTAGGACCAAAAAGTGAAGGCAAGTGCTTGGGTTGGGTCTTCACCAGAGTCCAGCCCAGTCAGGACGTGGAAGAAAATTTAACTCCAATCCTATGAAAGAAACCAGAGGCAGTGAAGCCAATTCCATTCCAGCGGACACTGATGGAAGTGTAGGATTGCACAGAGCTGAGGCCCCACCCAAGCTCATCCGTCAATCCTGAAGTTCACTATGGCAGACAAAGATGGAGGTAAATCATTGGTGCTCCCACTCCACTCCTAGTTAAAACCCCATGACATCCAGGGCCTGCATAGGCAAAGCCCTTGATGTCAGAGGATTTACCAGAAGATGTATTTTCTCCCCTCGAGGTTCCTCTGAGGATCAAAGCAGAATGGGAACTGAGTCTACCTTGCCAGACCCACAGTCACATGCCCCATGAAACAATACAGGACCATGCAAAAAGTTCGTGTTGAAGAAGTGAGAAACTCAGTTGCGGGTGACTCCTTGTATCTTATTACAGGGCAGAGGTAAAGAGCCATGTGTCTCACATTCAAGTAAAGTCACACTGCATATACATTTGCGTCTGTTGGGTCCTGTGAATTGCATTTTAAAATACCACTCCCTAACACTTTAAGGAATCTGAAGCAGGAGTAGGAATTGAACCAGCTGAAGAAATGTAACTAGTTACTTAGAATAACTCAGGGCTGCAAAGCATAGAGGTCAGTATCTCACTGGCTCACAGTGTGGAGGTCTCAGGGTGCCTGAGCAAGGACACAAGTCTCAGCTAACTAGACTCACCTTCACTGGACTCAAATCCAGGCATTCTCAGTGCATTCTTCTAGCAAAGGCTAAGGGATGGGGAACAGACATGTTTGCCCTTTGTGGACAGGAAGCGGAGATGAACTAGGTAACAGAAGATAAGGAGCGTAGGGGGCTGGTCACAGAGGTGGCTTATAGAATGTGGGGTGTCTGAGTATCCAGCTGAAAAATCCATATTTGGTCTGAGACATATGGGGAACACAAGAAGGACAGAGTGAGGTAGGGACCAAGAGCAAGAAGGGTAGATGGCCTCAGGCAACACCAGGGACACCAGTTGCCACTGAAGACCGAGGGCAGTGAGGTCTGGGAGAAACAAGCACCCTGTGGTCCAGTGGTGGCAAACCTATGGCACACGTGTTATTGTGGTTTTATTTTAAAACCATGAGTCTCTTTTCTAAACTAAAACCTCAGTGTTAACGTATAATCTCAGGGTTGACATTTTGCAATAGGTAAGTGGGTTTGGGGTTGCAGTTTGAGCACCCAGGCTCTAAAAGTTTCACCATCACTAGTCTGCAGAGAGATGAAGTTGTTGTATTAAGGTTCTCTGTTGAACAAAAGGCTACAAAGTTTAGTTTGCAGGGATTACTTTCCAAAGCTGCTGTGTGCATCAACACAACAGCCCGAGACTCCCAGTTGGCCCTGATCGCCACTGCAGTTTGCAATTCTTGTTGCTTCCTTCATCTCACAGAGACTATAAAGCATGTTCCAAGTGAAGACCTTACTTTTTCCTAGATGATTGAATAAAATCTTTCTCAAAATATGAAACATACAAATATCTCTGGATTTAGTGACTTTCAGTTAAGATTGTAAACAAGAAGTCCTATTGCCCAGTCTCTGTGTGACCTGTCTTTTCATCCCCTTCATTGCCTAGCGAGGTGACACGAGAAGATGCAGAAGGGAGAATCAAAAGACTGCAGCATGGATTCCAAGGGTGGCCCTGGAGGGGGAACCAGGTCCAAATGTCCATCTACCAGCCGGTGCTATAAGCCGTGTGGTGTAATGAAAGGGCCAAACCAAGTAAGTCTGGCCACGACAGGCTCCAGAGAGCAGGTGTGGGCAGTCACATCCACAGCCACGCAGGCCTGGGAGCAGCCAGGGAGGCTTCCTCGGGTATCCGACTGAAAGAGAAGTAAGAATTAGGTAAGAGAAACAGGGGAATGACAATGAGCAAAGTAGAAGCAGGTGACAGCAAGAATCAAGCAAGTGTCACAGAATCAGAAGGATCAGAGTCAGACCACAGTGTAGAGCCCCAGGCACCTAGCTGGCTGGACGCCCAGATAAAAGTGGTCTCACAATTCAGGAATGCACAGACTGACCAGCATTCTCCAGGAGAAGAATGCTGTGAAAATGAGGTCAATCACAGGCAAGGGGTTCGCTGCAGTATAAATTCACCAAGTAGCTGTATAAATTCATTCACACACTGCTCAAGTTTTCAAAATTCAAGGTTCAGTTATATTCCATGGCATAAGCTATAGGGTACTGCTGATGTCTGAGAGTGTCTCGCCTGAGCCCAAACTGCAATTCAAAGTTTGCTTTTTGGAAAAACCAGTGAACAATTTTCCCCCAGATATTAAAACTTTAAACATTGAAATTCTATTTGTAAATGAGGGTGGAATGCAGAGAACCATGGGAACTGCCATGCTTTGGGACTCTGTGTCCTTCCAAGAGCTGTGAAGCTCATTCTCCAGGACAGCATTACAAGAGGAGAGGCCTGAAGGAAGCATGCCGCCCTGGTGACAGGCCCCTCAGCAGGGGCTGCAGGCAGGTGCACAGTAGGAGGTGTCATCTTCAGCCTTCCTGGGCTTCCCTGACTCCAGAACGGTGCGGAAGAACTTCCTGCTATGTGTAAGTCACCTAGTCTCAGGTGGACTGAGACAAGGAGGAGCCCCATCGGGTCCCAAACACATGGAGACTGGCACACACTCCAGCATTCTGAAGCCCAGACTGCAGCATGGCTCTGGGTCTGCTTGGGCCACAGCCCTGGCAACCAAGAAGGGCACTGAAAGAAGAAACCAGAAGGAAGTGGACAAGGTACCAGCCAGCTGTTCTACCTGCACAGCTGGGAACACAAGCAGCAAGTCCACTTCAGTGTCTCCTATTTGCCAATCCAGAACATCTCTGATAACTTCTGCTTTCCTGTACATGCACCAGATGGACCCATCTGGTCAGATGACTAGCACCTGGTGCCCACTTGGACCCGCTGCATGCCTGTTGTCCAACTGATGGTGGGTTGAGTGGAATAGGGTAGGGACACAAGCAAGAGCTAATAGGACCAGTTGCTGGGAAAAGCCACATACTTGCAGAGGCATACACTTTCTAGAGAGGGGCTGATCTGCAGGCCTGGTTATAAAGCTGTTAGAGGTTTGCTAGCTTTGTTTTGTTCCTCCAGTGATGGCCTTTCTCCCTTCCCACTCTCGGTGCCTCTTTCTGGCAGCTCCAGGGGTGGAGTAGACAGAGTCTCTATCCAGACGCGGCTTTGAGAAGCAGGGCCTTCAGCTGTTGCAATGCACACACACAAACCTAGCTGGTGTCTGCCGTCAGGGATCCCAGATGCCAGATCGGATTCCGAGCTTATGCCCAGCCCCAGGTGCCACAGAAGAAGGCCCAGTGCTCAAGGGCACCAGCAGGGACACCAAGATGAGCAGAGGAAGGAGTAACCGAGGGAAGAAATGAGAGGAAGCCCATTCCTCCTGATCTCCTCAGCCAGTACTCCTCTAAAAACTGTGAAATCCAACCCCAATCATTGCAGGGAAGCTGAGGCACAGGCAGGCACAGCTGTGAGCTCAGCAGGTCTTTCCTTGCTCATCTCTTAGAGGCAACGCCACTCCAGATGTTCCTTGACTCATGGTGTCACCCGAATCTCTGCCTCTGGCTTCCCTTGGCATTCCTCTTCTTCCCCCTGCTGTCTCTTCTGCTGTGTGTCTCTTATAAAGACACACTTCATCAGACTTGGGACCACTAGCATAATCCAGGATGATCTTATGTCAAGTTCCATAATTTATTCACTTCTGAAAAGATCTTTTCTCTGAATCACAAGGTGGGCATCGCTAATGGGGCCACCATTCAACCCCTAGCAGCAGCCAGGTCGGCGTGAAATCATCTGTGGAGAGGGGCAATTTGGAGTCAAAGGAAGGGATGAGGAAAGGCAGCTGACAGAAGAGCCTCAGAGCTTTTGTCCTGGCCTTGTTCAGTCGGAAATGTGGGTCAGGTGTCCAAGTGAAGCGTGAGGCAGTTGTGCACCGGTGTCAAGTGAAAGGGTTGTGTGACAGGTGTGGGAGCTGGTAGAGAGTCAGAAGGGAAGATACAGTCCCTGGAAGCCATTCTTTTGACTCTTTAACAGTGGAGGAGCCAACAAAGTCCGTCCAGAAGTTCCTGTTCCTTATCGATGGACTTTGTTGGCTCCTCCGCTGTTAAAATGGCGTAAGTGCCTGCTTGGCAAGTTCAAGGTCATGAGTTTGATTCCTCGTTTCAAGAAAATAAAAAAGAAGAAGGAGGAGGAGGAGGAACAGGAAGAGGAAAGCCGAATGTGTCTTTGGTGATACAGAAATAGACAGAAAAATGTTTCAAGAAGAGAAAGAGCAACTATCCTAACTTGATTGAAAAATCAAGTAAGATGAGAACAGCAAACAGCTTGGGAAGGGAAAATTCTCAAATTAAAGATAATTATAGGAAAGTGAACACATACATAGCATTGCGAATGAGGAGCCCCACAGATAAAACAGCCAGGTCTTACCTGATTTCCTAAAGCCACGACCTGCCCTGGAGTTTGGACTTCCAGGCAGCTTTCCTCTCTCTTCAGTGCCACTGGGCAGCACAGTGTCTCCAAACTAAAGAAGCGAGACAGCATTTCAGTGTGGACTCCTCCTGATAAGTTAGAGATGTGTACAGGAGAGGGACTGAAGATGTGTTTCATTTGAAAATGCAAAGATTTGATTAAGTTCAAGGAAAGAGGATAGAATTCAGAAGGGACTCAGGTTCTCCCCCACCCCACTGAGGCTAAACTTCATTTGGAAAACAGCTTTCTTTCTGGACAATGAAATGACCATTTTCTCCTGGAATTGCTGACCTGAGATTTTAGTCCTAAATTATACTGCAAAACCCTGTCAAATCACACACACACACACACACACACACACACACACACTCTCTCTCTCTCTCTCTCTCTCTCTCTCTCTCTCTTTCTTTCCCCCCTTCTCTCTCTGCATAAAAATGCTTTTCCCAAGGCACGATTTCCTATCAAAGATATCTGCAGCACATTAAGCAGCTCCCAGCATTGGGGAGCCCTGATCCAACACAATAAAAGCATCTTTGTTAAAGTTCTCAACTCACTTTCAATGTCTTGCCTTTTGTTGATTGAAGCCATATTTCTGCTGTCATTTTAATAGTTTTTGTGTGCATTTTCATTATCTATTAAACTTGTAGTTTGATTATAGGTATAAGTGAATAATTTTTCTGTCATTTACATTCTAAAAGAAATGCATTCATGAACCAGCGTACAATCTGACTCCACCATAAAACCTCTTCTTAGACATTCATTTGGTCAGATCACAAAGGCTTAGTGTCAGATTATTATTTCTGGCATTCACTCATCAGCACCTCCCAAAAAGTCTACCTTCCGATGTGATTCTCAGATGCTCACACCAGAAATAATTATCGTGACATTCCCTGGCTAATGGAGGCTTTCTTTTGTTCCTTGGCAACACATTCAGTCAGACGTGGGTACCAATTGCAGATCATAGAAGCGGTGTTTTCACTGAGTTGGGAGCACATTCTCATACAGCAGCATGAAACTTCAGCATCTCTCCAGCCCACAGTCTATGCTAAATGGACGCACAACTGAGTCTCCCAGCCCTGGGCACTGTGGCCAGTCAGGTCTAGGCAGCCTCTCGTGGAGCTGGAGCCAAGGATTGCGCTACGCAAGACGCCCTGGCTGCAGGGATCCTTCTGCTGCGCACAGCGCTGTTGAGACCTCGGGGAACACCTAGCCTTCCCAGGTACTGTATCTCTTCTGCTCTACACTTGAATTTGAAAGTACTGACTTCTGATCATTTGGATGTAAAACAAAGCATGTCACGTCAAACTACGCCTTCACGCCTTTGCCTGCCACACCTTTCCCTGACATAAGCCCATAAACACTGTAGCAACACCACATAGGAGAGTACTACCAAGCCAGCTGTGACAGGGCACAGCTGTGATCCCAGCACTCTGGAGGGCGGAGCCTAACCTGGGCAGTTTAGTGACTTAGAGACCCTGCCTCAAACTTTAAAAGGGGAAAGAGGTGAAGGTCAGTGTGAAGGGCCTGGATTCAATCTCCAGGACTACAAAATAAGAGTGATGACTATCATTATAGTAGCAATGATAATTAATATAATTAACATAATTAGCAATGATAATTAATATAAGATAAGAAAAATTATTAGTTTGTGTGTGTGTGTATGCTTTTCTTAAAAATACAAACTTTTCTCCTGAGTTTATATAAAAGTCCCAGGGGTTGTTAAGGGAAATCTAAAGGCCAAGGTCCTTTCCCACCAAAGGCTGTCCCCAAGCCGTCTGACCCACCCAGGCCTACGCTTCCCACAGACCTGAGCTCCAGCTTGCCAGCCACCTGGACAGAACTGAGAGGAGCGCGGCAAGTAGTATACCGGGACACCAAGCCCCCTGAGAGGCTGAAGGCCAAAGGTCATGCCTGAGGGAAATGAGCATGAACTAGGCGCTTCGGAGGCTAGGAAGCGCCTCTCCTTCCAAAACGCTCATGGATTTGAAAATCTGGAGCAGCTATGCTCCACTACTGATTCACAGGAAGGGGTCTCGGTCCTGCCTACTTCTGTGGTCTGTTTATCAATGCTGGAATTGGACATTAATTAGCACTTTATTTGCTGGCTCGCTTCTTTTTCTGCAAATATTTCCTCTGGGGCCATGACAGCCATTTCCTGCCCTTTCATCTTTCCTGCACAAGTAATTGAATCATTAGCCCCTACCTGCAGACCCCAATGGGGCCTGTTCTGGAGAGAGAGAGGCTTTAAAGGGACACTCCTGTCACTCTGTGATCACAACACAAACACAGAACAAGGCTAACTTCCTTCTGAGTCAAAGGAATAAAACATTAGAAGACCTCACAATCTTAATTTTGCATGCCGTGTGTTTTTAAGCAAGGGAAGCTTGAACACATTCAGTTTTAAGTTTGGAAGACATGAATACCTGTAGTTAAGCAATAATAGGAAGTTTAAATGACAAATAAGACCAATTAAGTGTTTCCTGGGTTCCAGGCACCATTCTGCTCACCCAGTCAATGCTCAACGCTCCTCTCAGCAGGAGACTGAGACTGGAGTGTGACCCTTTGTAGGACCAGAGAGCTGGAGAAGGAGAAGCTGTGTGGACCCAGTCAGCCAGGCAGCGAAGCCTCAAGATGGAGGAATGGCACTTCAAATGAAAGACATCGCTTTGGGGGCGCAGTTATCCAAGATCACAAAAATAGGCCTGCAACTACCTCAAGCAGATTCGCCAGAATTTTGCCAATAATGCACCAGAGCGAAGGCAAAATGTCCTCAATTGTGCCATGGAGCTGCGGAAAAGCCCAGTTCCGCTCTGGAAGATGAAAAACAAGACAACAGGTATTCGTGACACGTTGATTCAGTTTTGTGTCGCCTTCTCAAGCTGCCACATTCTCAGGCTGAATCCAACAGCATCCACACAGGTGATAGCGGATCCGCGTGCGTTCACTGTAGGCGAATTAACTCATTAAACCCCGAGGAAGGAACACAGAGCAAGATTACCCCTCCCATTTCTGAAGATGTCCAACTCAGATGTATGAGGAACAACTGGAACAGAACAAAATGTAACTCGTCTTTATTTCCTATGCATTCTCACACTGACACGAAAATATGCAGAAATTTCAAGTGGATGATTGCTGATAATCATTGCATTTAAATGTGCAAGGTTGCAGGAAATAGAGCTCCCTGAGAATAGCATGGCCTCACTAAGGGTATCAACAATCATTGCTTCAAAGTGGAAACTGCCACGGTAAATAATGCGGAGTTCATTCCGTGTCTATTTATCTCCTTAGATATGAAAATAATTTAAAAATCTCTGGAAAGGAGATTTTTCTTTTTCATCTCAGGAAATAAGCCACCTGTATAACCATTCAGTTTGAAGCTTACAAATTTCCTCATGGAATATGAATCTACCTTGGAAGGCTGCATATATTTTATATTACTATAAATGTAGCAAATGCTTTTTAGTGCAGAGAGACATGTGATCTGAATTTTCCGTTTTCCAGTAACTACTTTAATTTGGACTTGACAAAATGAGCAGCTCTTCACAGTCAAAGAAAGGACGGAAAGCTGCAGACACCCAATGCCCACGAGGAACGTGCTTCTCTGGGCAGAGTCCAGGCGTGCTCCAGACGGCGTGTGCAAGCACTTAGAGAAGGCTCCTGGGGATTTGCAGCCCTGACTGGAAGGTGGATGCAAGGTTTTGTCCTTGCCAAGGGCTCCCATGGATGAATCTGTGTTCACCATCTGTGGCTCTGGGCGCTGGCTACCGCCCTGTGTCAAGCACCCTTCCCAGCCCATCCCATGATCTGCAAAGACCCAGACACCACTGCTGCATCAGGCAGCGGTCGTGCAGTTTTGCTGGACTGGCTTGCCGTCTCTGCTCCCCCATCCCTTGTCTCTGAGCCACTGTGCCCCAGCCCCTTTGCAGGCCCCTGCTCAGGCAGAAGCCTCACTGAAGCAGCAGATGCCCACCGGGACAGACCGCAGGAGAGCAGATGGGAAAGCTGCACCCCTGTGCCATGCAGAGAAGGAGACAAACCCTTCATGTGGAGGGGGAGCTCATCCAACAGCTCAGAGCCTCTTGGGTTCTTAACGATTTCCAGGTATTTTAGAGCAAAGTCTGGCACATGTAGAGGCTCCCTGGGTCGTGCTGCTCACTCAGTCCCTCGGGGTGACCCCACACTGGCCCTGGTCCTGACCCAGGCTGGGGTCTAGGGTTCTCCCATGTGGCGGGCCCACAAGTCCCTCATCTGTGAGTCTCAGGCAACCTCAGGAACAGGCTTCCCATGTAGGTCTCGCCTTCATTTCCTGGGCTGCCAGCACAAGACCACATACTCTTGGACTTAAAACCATAGAATTTGCTCTCTATATAAAACTCCAAAATCTAGGTATCCTAGCGGCACTCCCTGGGTCTTCCCTGGCCTTTGGCTTCATTCCCCAGATCTCTGTCTTCTCTGTGTCCAGAGGGCTCTTTTTTCTCTTAAGAACACCTGTTGTTAAACTTAGGGAACGTCATAAATCCGTTATGATGTCATCCTGAAATCCTCAACTAAATAAACTTGCAAACACTTTTTCTCCAAGTGAGTCACATTCAGAAGCTCAGAGTGCACATGAACTTGAGCTGTGCTGTCCAGTGTCCTTGCCCGCAGGTGCAGCAGGCCCCCCCACAGGCAGCATCTGAGTTAGGCTTGTCCCTCTCACCTCCACCTAACCCGGCCGGATCCAGACTGCCGCCGGTCACAGGCTCCCTGCTCCTGGTCAGGGCTGACCTCACACACCTATTGTCTCATTTAATCTCATGAAAACCCCTAAAGGAGGCCTAACAACTCTGATTTTGTACATGAGAAAATTGAGTTTATATAAACACATGACTGGCTTGTAGCAGGACCAGGATCTTAGCCAGGCCTTACCCTCTATGACTGGCAGCACTCCTTGGCCAACCTGGGGAACCTGCCCCCAAAGGGGAGAGACATCATTAACCACGATAGGCCCCACAATTTCCAGGTTCTCTGAGAGGACTTTTGTCCCAGTTCAGAGTGGACAAGACCCTGACAACAGCCAAGGAGGACACATGGCATCCCAGCCTGAGAAACCAGACTTTCTAGCAGGGTGTTTGAAGCCACCGCTGCCTGATATGGCTAATGAATTTCACAATCAAAAGCTAAAGTGAATTAGCTGTAGCAGATGTTTTTACTCTGGGAACTACCAGACCTTTCTGGCCATTCATTTATCCTTCAAGGGGATAAAACTCTACCCTTCTATTATGCGTTGTCATCAGAGCATCGCACAACTTTATCAGACTTTTTATTCTGGAAACTGAATTAATTTTCTGCAAGGGGGTTTTTGTGTGGCTCTTTAATCACATTTACTGGGGAACATGTGTACTGTAGGCTGGAGAGCCGATTATGGCTTCCAAAAAGGCCACTTTCAAAAGGGAATCGCCCTCTCTCCTGAGGCTGCCATCTGAAGGTCCCTGGGTTTTGTGAAGAGGAAAAAATTAATTACTATTTTAATAACGAAGCCAAGCCTGCTGAAAATCCTCTTAGAGAGTAGCTGGGTGATGTAATGGCTAGCAGGGGGGATATTGAAAACACTGACCACACAGCCTGGCCCTCACTTTTCATTCATTCTGTGTAAGATGATACGGGCCACTGAGTCACACATTAGGGAATTAAAAATATAATAATAACACTGTTTTTTTTCCTGGGAAGGGGAAAAGTTGTGATCCTGAGACAGTAGGCTGGTAGGGAGTCTCGTCTGTCTCGGGCCTTGATCTTTACCAAAAGACGAGCCGCGGGTACACTCAAGCTCCCACTCGCAGGTTTGTGAAGCCCTGGTCAGGAATCTTACGGCTGCAGATTGAACACCCTCTGGACAGCCAAGCACAAGCCATGGGCAGTGTGATGACCCGGGGCTCCGGCCTACAATGCATGGCTCTTTGGGTGCATTCATTTCCAGGATGCAGTCGGAAACCGAGCTTGTCTTCTAATCTCTAATCCTCCGGGCACGTCTTCTCTCTGACTTCTAAAGAAAAAGTTGAACTTTCATTTCTTTGTTTTCATGCTTGTTTTATCTCTCCTAGAAAGTGAAAATTTAGCGCCAGGTTTATAACCCAGGGCAAGTGTTTTATTCTTGCTGTACACTAGCTTTCAGACCCAGGGGAGCTCCAGGCACAAGAGCAAGGGCGTGGACATTAGCTGAAGGGAATAGTCAGGTAAAGTTCCAAAGCCTCTTTTCTCCATGGTGTTTCTTCACTAAGCCCACCTCCCTGCTTTCTCCTTTCCCTCTCCTGGCTCAAAATCTTCAGACAGTCCACCCCTTGCCCTGTCCAGAGAGTCAGCCAGTCCGCAGGCTCCCGAAAGACAGCAGAGCTGGACACAGGACACCGGGAAGGCAGTGCCCAGCCTAGTCGCAATCCAATCTTAGATCTCTCCTCCTACCCAAGAATGAAAGAAAAGAGAGAAACTGTGCATGCAGAGGTGGGGAAGCCTGTGAAAGAAATGTGCATCTAATGGAAGAATCTAGAAAGAACTCCTACATCAATAATGAATGACAAATTGATGACTATTCTCAAAATCATATGAAAGTAATATATCATATAAATAAATAGCACTTATTTGAAATGTTTTATGGAGACTCCAAGAAGGAAAACACTAACCCATTAAGAGAGAACTCATAATAACAGAGAAGCTCATATGAAGTAGAACCATGATAGTAGAAGAAGCTGATATGGTAAAGGTGACAGTTGTCTTAATGTAAGCAGGAAAACTGCAGCCCTATGAGGCAAAGGCCAGAGGAGGCCTGCGTTACTGTGCCCTGCCTGAAGGGCAGCACGCACGTCTCTCAGCTCTCTGTCCCTGGCAGCCAGGACTGGACTGGGCTTCAGGATGTTCCCAGATTAACTCAAGCACATCTGTTTGCTCTTGGATGCAGAAATCAGAGGCAGACCTAGCAGCATGGAGTAGAGGATGGATGTGGAATCAAGCCGGTAAGGACCCTGGATAAAACCCAGGAAGGTCCAACCCAAGGTGAAAACCAGCAAGAGGCCATGGTCACTAAGTGGTGCAGTGTCAACACCTGTTGACAAAGTAGCAAGGGCAGGGCAAGCAATGACCTCAGCTCTAATCTTCCTTGTAAGTGAAAAACAATTCCTCTGCGTATCTGTGCTTAATCTTGTGCTAAACCTTCATCTGTGCTAAACCTTGGGAAGACTCCCAGTCCCCCTAGTCTTCCTTGTGAGGACCATCAGCTCACTATAATTCTCTGACAGAACTCTTATGTATCTTTTAACTACTCTACAAAAGGATTTAACTAAATTTCACTCTGAAAGATCAGGGCTTCACCCTAATATGATATACCCAATACCAGCATCAGAAGAAAGAGTACTGTTCACTATTGCTGCTTCATGCCTAATGCAATGATCATGTCTGCCATGCACGGAAATGAATATAGAGCCAGGCTTCTCCCAAGGCATAGTGTGGCCCCCCGGAGTCCCTCCTTCCCACTTCTCTAGCCTCCTGGGAATATGGTTCAGCTGTGTGGAGATTTCTATCTTTTTCTGAAGTAGAAGTGAGGATGCTCTCATCAGCTCTTGCAAGCCATATCATCTCTTGGCATTCAGCTCCCTGGAATGGCACCAGGTCCCAAGAATGGCTCACCATGGGAGCAGCGTGGACCCTGGGAAGCAGTCTGGCATTAGGAATCCAGGCTTGGAACAAGGGAGCCTGCCCCCACTATGTTCATGTCTCACAGTGTCCTCTCCCCTATGGCGCTTCCTTCACCATGAAAACACAGGAGCCTTGTCCCTAAGGGGCAGGTCTGCCTCTGACTTCTGCATCCAAGAGCAGGGGCTGAGAGTGTGAGATGGGGACGAGTAGAAATGGGGGAGGGACAGACAAAATGAGATTTCAAAAGCCTAGTGATTTCTCCTGTTGAGCAACAAATGCTGAATTCCTCGAGGTACCATAGTGTTTCCATTTCATTTGGCCACAAAGGAAGCATGGACACTCCAGGAGGACACTTTGAAGTACTCCCTGTCCTCCCAGATCTCCCAGGCCAAAGACCCTGCTCCATCCTGCAGAGCCATGCCGCATCAAGTTGGCAAAGCCATGGAGGCTGTGACCCCAGACCAGAAAGGCCTCAAGGACAACAAGAGTCAGCAAGAACGGAAGACTTATAGTCACAGAGTGAGGAGTGGGTGCAAGGTCTAGAACCCAGCCCTGCAAGGCCCAGACATCCACCGCCTGCCAGACGAATGCCCCCTACTTCTACTCAGTGTCTCAGGGAGACCAGACATCTAAACTCCAGGTGGCCATTATGTGTAGGTACAAAGGAGAGTGTGTAAATCCGGTCCCATCGGGTCACCGAGCAGCATCGATGACAGCTCACATGTAGGCTTGCCAGCCCTGCCCAAACCACACCAGTGCCTTCACACGCTGCTCCACCCTCCCTTCCACAGCACCCCAGCGGGGTGTGGTGATGGATCTTCATCAGATGGAGAAGCATCAGCACTGAAGAAGGGCTGCGTCGCAGAGCGCAAGCTCCCCAGCCAGAGAGCAGGTGGCAGAGCAGACCCTCGCCAGCGCCACCCATCCTACCTAGCGTCCCAAAGAGTGGCCAGGGCCACTCTGCCAGCCACCAGTTGCTGTGCTTCAAGGGAACTGAAAATGACTGTTTACATTTGTACAATGGGTAGGAAAATGAAGTATTTCGGGACAAGTGAAAATTACGAGGGTTCAGATCCAGCTCCATGATCACAGCGTCCAGGTAGGTGCTGCTTCTCTGCTCCTCCACTTGAGCTTCCCCAACCCAGACCAGCTGATCTGCAAAATCCCAACTCTTGCACAGCTGGCCCCACACAGAAGATGGGTTGACCTGCTGCCAACCCACTGCACCCTGTGTGCCCCAAACATACCTGGACTGCAGCGTTAGACTACTGACGGTGTTTTATAAACTTAGCCTCAAACTCAGAGTCTGAACCGACCACTCCCCAAAAAGCCGAGCTGTGATGTAAAGCTTGCTAAAACTAGCCTGCCCAAAATCTATGCAGGGGCCTCCCCAGGTAAGGGGAGGCGTACCAGACTGTCCCCTCCCCTGCGACATCCTTTTCTACAAGGCCACAGGAACTTCCCGATGCCACTAAACGAGAGAAAATGTATCAGACAAATAGGGAAGTTTTATTAGCTGTTTATAACCTGTATTTTTTTCTAAATTGCTGGAGTTAGCATAAAAGAGACGTGTCATATTGATGTGAAGACTCCCAGTTAGGATTATGAATTCTGTGACAGTACAATTGCCTCGATATCAATATGTTTTTTCATGAATTGCAAAGAAAAGCAGGTGTATAAAAATAAAACTCACATAAAATATAAATTATCATTGTGCAAGTTAATTCTCTGCCCTCGGGATATAATAGCTCACTCACTTTATATTTGCAAAAATGTTTGTGAGTTACTTTGTGAGGTTTATTTATTTATTTCTATTTATTTATCATTTCTTTTCCTTGCTGAGAGACCTCTGAGATAGACATCATATTTCCATAACTGTCCCTGGGGACAACAGCTATAAACTGCCTCTGTAGTGACCTTGATGTCCCAGATAATGGGATGCAGAGTGTGTCACCCAGAACGCACACTACGTGCACAGTCTTCTCTTCAGAAGGGTTTAGAGAGAAGAAAGAAGACACACATTTCCCTTACACAATGATTCCTTCAGAGTGAGACAAACACACCCCAGCAGAGTGTGGAGACGTTGGAGAAGCTCGCCTGACACCGCAGAGGCAGGGTGGCCTGCCTGCGCTCTTCATCAGGGATGTCTTCATCGTCACAGCTTCCCATTTCCACAGTTGAGATCATTGTCCATGTGATCTTCATGGAAATGAGACATCAGTGTACACCTCTAGGGAGTGGGCTGCATCTGTTGTACCCCAAAGGAATTTAAGTCTCTAAAACCTTCCTGCCAAATCATCTCCCAGCCCAGGCCGAGCACAGACCCAGAGCCGGCACTTCCCAGCTGCAACACCCAGCCACCAAGCTCTTACCAAGACACAGCAGCAGAGTGCAAGTCTGGACAGGGTTGGGAGGCACCTGGAACAGGCGTGGGGAAGACGTGGTTCAGCACCCAGAGGAAGCTGCCGACAGCACCCGCAGGTATGCCAAAGCCTCCGCTTGCTCCGGAGCCCTCAAGAGCAGAGCCTGCTCTTGCTGCCCCAGCCCATGGCTTCTCTGCTTCATGCTCCTGGCGTGGTGGAAGTGCTGCCACTCTGTTACTCCAGAAGCCACACATACAGGAAGCGGGTTGCATTTCCCCACCTAGAACCATCAGTTGGAGTTTCCTACATCAGCAAGTAATTAGGTCCCCTTCTTCTGCATCCCCAACCCCCACCCCAGAGGGTGTTTGAGGAAAAGGCAGGGCTTTGGCATCTTATCTCTTGGCCCACACATCATATCCAGAGCTGCTCTGGGCTGGTGATCACTGCCGAAGAACTGTCCTGGGATCTGCTGCCTTCTTGACCCATTTCTACCACCTTACACCAAACTTCTGCAACATACTATGGTCTGAGCAGATGGCTTTTAGAATCAAGGTCAAAGCAAAAACATACATGACTCATACCAGTCCTCTTATTCTCACTTGAGGCCTCCTTGGCATTGCTGGACCCGAGGGCCTGCATCTCGCTCATGGACCGTGAGGGGAAGTCATATTTGGTGCATCTATGTCCTGGCAGTAGTTGCCTTGTTTGATCACAGCTCTTTGCTTTGCAGTTGCCTAACAGAAAGGATCAAAGTTCAGACTCTGAGGAGGTCCCACATTAAAGACAGAAACCCCATGACCCAAGGCATTAGGACCCCAGAGTCATCACACGTAGGGAAGGCACAAAGCACCAAACACCTAGTGAGTCAGTAAGAAAGACATTGGCCCAGTGGAACTGAGTGGATGAGAGCTATCCATTAGAGAAACACTGCATCATGCTCCCTGGTATAGAACTTACACCTTCCGTCCATCTCTACTCCCAAATCAAGACATAGTGAAATTTCTCTGTTACCTCCTAAGTGACCCCACAGTACAGTTTTGCTCCCAAAAAGGATGGACTCTGAGAAGCAGAGTGAGAAGACCAGGCTACCTGTGACTTACACTTTATTTAATTAAAATTCCTTTTGGTATTACATCCTGCACTTGGCACAGAAATAAGAGTGTGTGGAAAGCCCTCCCCCATGTGTCCAGGCTACTTCTCCTGCTCATCTGGTGACACAAATCATACCCTCTGTGCACTGCACATGGCTGTAGTGTGCCAGAGCCCCTTAGAAACAGAAATATGGTTTGTACACCTCATAGCGTCTAGCATCATGCCTTGCTGCTTCTAAATATTTAATTAGTCCATACAATATCAATTCTGCTAGGATATACTGTTCATTAGTCTTTTTATTAGGAGTTCATTTCTTAATTATATTGATCACTCATATCATGTGAACGATAATTGGTTCTTTTCTCCTGATCATATATTTTTAATGAAGACCTTTCAACCTCTTTGCAACTGCAAAGTGCAGGTGAAATGTATCACTCACCCTGGAATGTTTGCTGCCTTTTTTTCCTTTGAATATTGCAAATGCTAGCACAGAGCTTAGGAAGAATATTTGCTTTTTAATAGGAAAAGTTCCTTGACAATCTGGGCGCCAAGGCAATAGAAAGACAACGTGAGATAATAACAGCATCATGGTTGTCCAGTTAGGGTCCTGAGGCCCCAGGCAACATAGTAGTCTCTAAGCAGCTGCAGGCTGGGCTGTCAGCTCCGTAACTGGAACCAGCATCTTTGTGCTGTGGCTGTATCTCAGACACAAAAGCATGACTCACAGACTCAGGCTGCAGGGAAGCCATTCCAAAATCTGCCTCTCTAAGGCATAACTTCTGTTTTTTAACTCTTCCTATGACACACATCCCATCATGGCAGTGATCACAGTGCGCTTTACCTCTTCACCAGAATCTTATCTACAAAGGGCTCACCTGGAGAGCTGGTCAACTGTCTAGTTTCCAGACCCCGCTCTATGCCAAGGTCATACCACTCTTTCCTAAACCAACCCCCGTCCACCCCATGCAGGAGCTTCCTGCCCAGCCAAGAACCAGGTAATCATTGCCAGCTTCCATTGGAGCTCTTGATGAGGGTGTGCAATGGGCCTCCTTGGGCTCCCTGTCCCAAAGGGTGTTCTCTCAGTGACCTCTTCCTTCCACATATGCCACTTGCCTCTCTGTAAAACAGCCCTGCTCAGACTGCAGCCCCAGAAGCTCACTTCTTCCCCAGCCAAGCCAGGCAAGCAGTCACTGTGACAGGTGCTGTGACCTCAATGTTCATGTCTCCACAAATTGCAAACACTGAAACCTAACCACCACGCTGAGGATCCTAGGACGGGGCATTTTTGAGACATGATTATGTCTTAAGGGTGGAGCCCTTGAGATGAGATTAATGTCCCTGTCAAAGGTGCTTCCAGGCGAGGCCTCACTCTTCCCACCGTGGTGGAACACAGCATCTCTGAACACGGAAGCAGACACTCGCCAGGCACAGAATCTACCACACCTTGATCATGGATTTCTAGACCTGTGAGAATCACATTCTTGTTGTCTCAGGCTACCTGAGACATCTTTTATAGCAGCTTAAACTGACCAGGACACAGGTACATGAAAGGTGCCTTGCCTTAATAAGGGCCAATATTGCCAATATTCTTGAATAGCTTTTCTGCTTCCATGACCCCAACCTGTGAGAATCAAGAGCAGAGATGTGCTGGGAAAAAGACCAGGATGGGACTGGGTTTAGGGTGCCCCCCCCAACCTTCCTACAGATGGCTGGCCTTGTCCTCAGGATTGGGTAGCCTTCCCAGGGCTCTAGCACGCTCCAATGTAGAATTACTCCAATTTCCTGCTATGGTGAACAGACTAGGGCAATTCCTCTAAAATTTCAGAAGTTGGGGGGAAACGGTAAACATACAGAATACAAAATTGGAGTTGAGGCTAAGTACCATTGATTCAAGGAAGAAGCAAAATTGCAGATCTCTTGGCCAAGAACTTAAATCAAAGAATTTGGAAGTCAGAACCCTTATTCCTTGGGCAGCAGGAAGACTCTCATCAGTGCTTTGGAGCACAGACATGCAGAGGTAGCCACAGATGGCTCAGCAGTGGAAGCTCACTTGGCAAGGAGCAGAGCAGCCTTGATGGCAGAGAGGAGAGACCCTCACCCAGGTCCCACCCCACTGGACACAGCAGGGCCCAGTCCATGGTCCACTGAGACCAAGTCTGAGCCCTAGCATAGAATCATCACTAGAGGTTCTTAGCAAGTCCTTCTGTGAGTGGAAAGGACACCATTTTATCATGGTTTGAACAGACACATTCTGGATTCCCTTTGCTTGTCCACAAGCCAGGCTTCGAGCATCAGCGCTAGAGACCCAGAGTGCAAGAGCCATTGTCTCAGACCTGAGCGAGACCAAAAGGGCCCTGGAGTGACCTCACAGATTGTGAGTATGGTGAGCTTGGACCCTGCCTGCCACACACCCTTCCAGAGGTAGCAAGCTGCTAGAGTGGGCAGTGGTCTCCTAAATGTAGGAAGTAGAGCCATCTGGGAGGCGACATCCAGGGACAGCAATGTCCTGCAGGCCACATCAAGATCCAGTGGGGAAAATGGAAAATAGAGTACCAATTTCTCAAAAGAAAACATTGCCACCCTCTAAATGGGACTCCTGAACAGAACTCTAAGTGGAAGTAACTGGTTTCTGCAGTTAGCTGCTCTCATATTTGCCCATATGTACAGTAAGGAGAGGCAGACCTCAGGCAGACATGCCCCTCCACGTGAGCTCCCTGTGCCAGTGCTGGAGCTGCAGCACCGACAGCCTCACACAGGGACACCCACACTGTGACTCAAGGGCAGTAGACCCTGACTGGGTTGGATACTCTGACAGCTGCCTGACTTCAAACCACTTGTGTCCTGGTTGTAACCACTGTCCTGTGAGCATACAGTGCACACACACGCACACACAAACATACTGCATGCCCATGCAAATTGCACCAAACTGGTCCACAGCTGGAAGGATGGCTTGTAAGGAAGAAATTTTTCTTTTCCTTCTCTAGATACGTAAATCACAAGACACTTGCATACATCGCTCTACCCTCGGTTCTCAGGCCCTGGAAACTCGGGAAGTAACGGGAAGGGCATCAGACGATGCTGGTTCCCCAGTGGGATACACCAGTAGCTGTCTCAGGACACTGTCCCTTGACTGTTGGTGATGATGGCCTGCTGGGCAGTGTATGGCATTGATCTGTGTGCCAGAAATGCTGGAGAGGGATTTCATGAACACCAGGCCATTCTGACACTAGCTTTTTTCATGAAAACAATAAAAATAAGAGTAATAGAAAGTCAGACTTTAACTAGCACTGTGCCCTACGGTAAGCCAGAAACCCAAATAAAGAAAGCATACTGTGACGAGTGCTGTGAACAGACAGGGCCCAAGAGCACTGCAGCCTGGAGGGGGAAACGATAGGCTCAGCCTTGGAGAAGCAAGCCAGGAAAAGCATGCAGTTAGAGATCTACCCTTGCCACAAAGGCCTCTCGGCACTCAGGGCACTCTCAGGCTGTGTCCACCAGGAAAGGCCACTGCAGGTGATATGATACCTTTGCAGAAAGGTCATGCCAAAGTAATAAGAATCATGAAAAAAAGAAAAGAAAAGAAAGAAAAGAAAAGAAGCCTTCTTCCCATCCTCACATTGTATGTCTGCCTTGCCCCTGGGCAGGTGCAGCAGTCACTGCCAGTCCCAGTGCTAGACAACAAACCAGTCACAAATGCTAGATTCAGCCACTTCCATAACTACATGAGCCCTGGATGGTCACCTAGACACAAACCTTAACGTTCCACCCCTGGACCCGCAGAGACTCACGTACACCTTTTATACAAAAGATATGTAGTCCATCCCCAAGAGTTGCCAAAATCTTAACAGTTTCAGCATTGTTGAAAAGTCCAAATCCCAAGTCTCCTCCAAGATCTAAGGCAAACTGTTAGCTGCAAGCCCCTGTACAAATGAAAACAAAGTTAAACACTTTCTACATACAACGGCACAAGATAAACAGCACCATTCCTAAAGTTACAAACGGGAAAATACAAAGCGTTGGAACCAAAGCAAGTCTAAAATCCAGCAGGGCACAAACATTAAGGCCTGGAGTTCCATGCTCAGCGTCCGAAGCACTCTGGTTGAAAGCTCCAAAAGGTTTGAGTGACTCCACCCCTTGGAAGTGCCATGGAACTCCAGGACATTATTATTATTATTATTATTTTTGCTCTGTTCACTGTTGCTATTTGCAGCTGCCATGAACAGCTACCCCTGTGCCAAGCCATTCTGCCTTGGAGCCAGCTGAGTATGGACTGAAACCTCCAAAATAGTAAAAAATAAACCTTTCCTTCCCTAACTTTGGGCATCAGGTATTTCGTCTCAGCAATAGAGAAAAGTTACCAAGACAGAAGGGAATTTAAAGGGCACACTACAGGAATCTGATCATGGTTGCTAAGTACTTCTGATCTGGTTCAAGAGCACAATTTTATGAGCAAGCCATATATATATATATAGAGAGAGAGAGAGAGAGACAGACAGACAGACAGACAGAGAGACAGAGAGACAGAGAGACAGAGACAGAGAGACAGAGTCAGATAGACAGAGTTTTTTAAATAATAATTCATACATTGCCAAATTCAAAAGAACCCAAAGGCCAGCAGTGAAGCTTTCCCGCCTCTGTGTCCTGGCTCTCTGTCCTCCTAAGAGGAAGCCGAGAGGCCGCCTCCTCAGAGGAAGTACCCCATGCCCTTATGGGGGTTTTCAAGGAACACGCCTCAAGTGTGCATTCAGACAAGGTGTGATCCAAACTATGGCGCATATTTACATTTCTAATCATTTACTACAAAACCAGGTAGGGTACCTTTAATCCCCCGCCCCACTGCCAACACATGTAACCCACTGTCCTTGTCTCTTTTTGTAGCAGTTCTGAAGTCCTATTTCATGGGACTTGATTCAAGATTTTTACTTTTCCTGGTCATTTCGACTTTGT
Organism: Dolichotis patagonum; assembly: GCA_004027295.1. NCBI lineage: Eukaryota > Metazoa > Chordata > Mammalia > Rodentia > Caviidae > Dolichotis > Dolichotis patagonum. The sequence continues at coordinate 87,959 of PVJX010001264.1, forward strand.
GAAGGAACCAGCAGCCCAGAAGTCCCACGGTACCGGGCCCAGGAATGAGAGCGGGTGAGGGCACGCTGCAGCCGTTTTGCAAAGTGCCTCAGCCTGGAATCCAGAGGCAGCATTCACTACAGTTTTCATCACAGCTTGCAAAGATGCGAGAGGCGTCAACAACTGCTTCAGAAAGTGGCAACAGTGATAAAATAAGTGCATCTGAAGCAAGGAGGGTATTGTGAGGAAGATCAATGGCAGTGTGTGGTCTGCTGCAGTTTTCTTTCTAAGATTTAAACACCCACCATATGTTTCCATCGCACCTCACTTATCTGAGGAACACGTTCACAGTGTGCATTTGTGTATCGTAGGAACACCAACATTCATGTGTCCAAGGAACACCCACAACTGTGAATTTGTGTGTCCGAGGAATGCCCCTACAAGCGTACAGTGTGCTCTCTTAACGAAAGATTTCCCAGCAGTTTTGCACAATGCCAGAAACTTCTCACATTGTCCTGACCTTGTTGACTGCACTTGATGGACTCTGACTTCACAGCAGCCATGAAGTTCTCTCTGTTTGGGTGAGGCTGCTTTGGATTGCAGCTTGCGGAGACACCTACATAGATAATTAAAGGGTGAGGTTCCACTGTGTGGCAAGTATCAGGTCTCCTGGGAGGTCTCCCACATTTTGATTTTACAATGTGTCAATTCACTTGGAAATGTATCTATAGGATAAATTTCTAAAAGCAAGACGACTGAGTGACAGGATATATGTACAGCTTTGACAAATTTTGCCAAGTGTCCTCATTAGAAATTTTACAAATTTCCGCTCCCATCAGCAATTTCGAAGATTGAGGGTATTATTAAGCTCTTAGATCACTGCCTAGCTTGAGAGTACAGAAAGTTTGCTCAGTGCTGCTTTAGTGTAAATAATATGATTAGGAATGAAGCTGAGAACATTTTCATGTGTCTAAAAGCCATTCACAGTTTTTGGTAAAACAGTTCATATTTTATCTCTATCATTCTATTGATTCTTTGGCCTTTTCTTCTTGATTTGTAGGTGCTCTTTATGCAGTGAGGAATGAGCCCATATTCTGTTATATGAATCATAAATATTTAATGCCAGTTTGTCATTTGCCTTTTGGTCAAGCAAAGAAATAAGCTAAATATGTAAACGAATCAGACTCTAGATGCTTTTGTCATCTTTAGGATCTTTAAGATCTTCCTGAATCTAAGAATATTTTTAAATATCCTCTTATGGTTTATTCTAGTATTTTCATGCTTCCATCTTCTAATTTTAATTCTTTGATCTATCTGGAATTTACATTGGAATGAACATGAATTATAGACCCATATTATTTTCTAGTTCTGTATGTAACTGTCACAACAGTTGACCTAATCAATCTCAGGAATTTCTGCATACTGTATTTAACCCGAACTCTAAGAAGCAGATGTCACTAACCCATGCTACACACAGAAAGCTGTGACCAAGAAGACTTGAGAATCTTTCCAAAACCGTGGAGCTAAGTTTTGAACCCATTAAATGTAAACCACATCCTCTGTATCACTGGTTGCTTTCTTCCTGACTGTGCTTAACTTCTTACTAGAATAGGTTTGTGTATTTATACAGTGTTATGTAGAAAAGTGGTAGATGAAGAGATCAGAGATAGATAAATAGATGGACAGACAGATAGATACATGGATAAAAAACAGAGGGATGATAATAGATTTCAAATAGATAGATAATGGATTATTGATAGGTAATAGATGGATAGAGGAAAGAACCTTGAAAATAATGGAGCAAATAGCTCGAGGAAGACAGCTCTGTATGCATGTGATACGTTGGTAAGTGGAAGCTCTCAGTATGAGAGACAAGTTACCCATTTCTTTGAGGCCATGCGAGAGCTCCTGCAACTTATCATTTCATATCACTGAGTCCCCTGGATGAAGTCTCCTAGGACAGAACCCACAGGAAGCACCCAGCGACAGAGATGAATGGACCCACCAGAACCACCTCCACATTGGACAGTCTGAGAAGCGTCATCTCAGACACTTCTTGAAAAGTGAGGTTGCCGGGCCCTACCCAGGACTGCAGAGTTAATATCTATGCCAGGAGTGAGAAACCCCATTCCTGATATGGTTCTTGTGCTTACCTATGTTCCTAAGAGATGAAAAATCAGGACTAAGGGATACAAAACAGCTTGAAACATTCATCATAAAGACCTTTAAGGGGAATATGAGACTTCATTGTATCTCAAGGATACAATATTTCATAGATCAGAATTCAATTTAATTTCTTCCTGTACAAAATAAACAACTAGAGCAACTTCTATCTGAAATCCCTCCTACCAAAAGTCACATTTGTAGATAAATACCACCATTAGAATATTCTGATAAAATTGCATAGCAATTCCTGTTTAAGTAAGTCAACTAAGTAATTTTAAAAGTTGACCAGCCCTTTGTGCATCCCTCTGGTGGCCAATTTTAGAGTTTTCCATGTTGGCAAGTTTATTCTAAATCAGAGCCTTAAAATGCAGATAATTACTAGAATATCCTTTCAGTTAGATGAACACTGGTACAAATTATCTGAAATTTATAATAGAGCACTTTTTCCCAAGTTGCTGCATATTGTTTCCACAGTGACAGTTCGGTGAAAAGCCCACAATCAGAGCACACTGTGCAGTGTCTGAAGCATTTTCTAGGCTCCGAGGCTTTCGTGCAGCTCTGTCATTGCCTGCACCAAACCATGTTCCGTACAGCAGCGGGAAGAAAAGGAGCTATGTGAGACCCACCCTGGGTGCCTGTCACCTGCGGGGCTCCCACTCCAGGAGCTGGCCCCTGGACAGCACCCACACTGGTCACGTCACACCCACTCTGCTGAAGCTGTGGATCCAAGAGGGACCTGGCCCCCACAGAGCCACACCAGCTGCAAAAGGCTCCCTGATGCACAGCTTTGTCCACAGCAGGTGTGAGTCCAGGTTTCTTGAATTTAAATGGCAAGGGCTCACACACATCCCGTTAGAGACCTACTGAACACCATTCACTTTTTTGCTTAACCCTGGAGACACAAAACTGATTAAGAAACAACCCTTTCCCTGACCAAAACTGCAGTCTTGGGTGAAACCAGCAAGAGTTTTGCTCTCAGGGCTGCTTTCCTTGGACACAAGAACACCCAGCCCAGCTGGAGGGCGGAGGGAAGGTAACTTCAAGGGTATGGAAGCATCATTCTCAAAAGCAAAACTGAGTAACCATAACCTAACTTTAAATGTTGGACACTCATAGTGGACACACTGGAGTGGGACAGCCAACAATGAAGTAGAAGTAGTACCCTGTTTTTATTATCTATGAGCACAAAACCTCTGCCATCCACACTCAAGGCCCCTGCGTGGTTCCATTCCCTTGTGTTTCCTAACAGAGACGCAGAGCACTGCGAAGGCGGCAGCCAGCTTGCTGCACCCAGTCCCAGTAAGACAGTAAGTTCTGCTGGTTCTTAATAGTCCGTTGTCTCGTAATGAAAGCTGAAGTCCAGCAAGGCACAAACCCTCTGTTAATTCTCAGATTCTGCTCAACATTTCCTCTTGGTCACAGTCCTCAACAGTCTCCAGCGAAGGGCTTGGTGCAGTACTCTCCAGTCCAGCCTTCCCAGTAGCTGCCGCTAAATTTGGTATTGCTTTTCACTTTGGGTTCTCTGATGAACATACAGGAACGGGAAATTATTTAAACAACATCTTTATAATTTTCTGAAATTATTCTATCTTTGAAGGAAATCAGATGCTAAAGGTAAGTCATGTCAGGTCCCAGATTGTTTAATCAAATGGTAAGTTGAACATTATCAGTTAATGAATCCACAGATGATTTTTAATTTAAACATCAGCATTTCATTCAATTGGTACAGTTCTGTATTTTCTATTTGAAGCAAATTCTTTCCAGCTCCCCAGACCCTATTAAAAGTGAAGTTCCTACCTCCTGACTGTGGCCCAGGAAAGTGGTGCATTTGAAAGAGTTTTGCGGTAGCTCTGAGATGGCTTCTGCTGATGTGGTGGGGGCCTCAGTTGCCACCCAGACCTACAGCACCCCAGTTCTCAACACGCCATCCCTGAGTTCCAGCACTGGGCTTCCTTGTGCCATCACCTTGCTCACTGTGCCCCTTTTGAGTTCAAATTCAAGATCACCACCTTCAGCTGGCACACCCAGCCCGAGGCATGGCTCTCTTAGATTACAGTGCGAGTCTTAAACTCAGGCCAGTACGGTTAAAAGCTGCAATGAGTGGTCTGATTTGAGGAAAAAACTTAACCTCTTCTGGTTGCCAGGCTCTGCTATAAAATATAAAATAATTATCTCAGTTTTATCTTGAGATAGTACTGCCTTGGCAGATTTTTTTTTTTACAGTGTTAGGTAACCTGCGAGAGCTTTCAGTAATACCTGAAGAGAGTTACGGAGAGTACTTGGCAGAGGGTGCCTACTGCTGACCAGCATAGCAGACTCTGCTGCTGACCAGAACAGACCACTAAATTCAAGTCTCCCCAGCATGCATTAGTCCAAGTTGGCTCATGGCTGTGGTGTCCAGCCCCACTCCACCCCCGTGACAAATTGATACCAATGTCCTCAATAGCTCTACTTGGTTTCTGCCTATGTTAAAATATTTTAATGGTCTCATCCCAATGTACCCCACCAACCCTAAACATTAGCTCCTTCAGGAAGCCTTCTACCACTAAAGCTTTTTTTCTTCTCACAGTAGACCTTTGAACATAAATACCAGTGCTACAAGATCTACCAGGTGTGTTTATCCAGGTTATCTGTGTAGGTTTATCTTGCCCACCAGGCCAGGCCACTGTGAGTGCAGGACCCATCTCCTCGTGGGTCATCCTACCATGCTTAGCTTCTGCACTATCTCAGCAATCTCCCTTATGGTAATAAGTCTTGCCACCAGAAAATTTCTCAACATAGCTTTTCTTGCTGAAATTTCAATAAAGCTTTTACTGTTCTGTTGCAGAGACCTATTTCCAAAACTGTTCTCCATGATTTATGAGACTATCATTAGTCATTATTGAGCTTCTTTTCTAGGTAAATAATCTAAGTTGTTTTAATTCTGTTCATTAGCCTGTCCATGGCTCAGACATCACCTCCCCAGTATTGTTCTCATCCTGACCATCCGGAGGCCACAGGAGAGGTCCAGCAACTGTTGAACAGACAGCAATGACTGCATAGTCGAAGAGCTGGCCCAATGCCTTTGAGCTGAGCTTCCTTGCCCTCCCAGGTGGGGCTCAGAAGGATACTCGCCTGCGAAAGAATTTCTTGGGATATTTTACTAAGTCCACTCTGGATAGACTGCTCGGAACAGAATTTGTTACAAATGTTTCTTACATGGCAGGCAGCTGGAAAGTAAGTTGTTAAGGGACAGGTTTGCTACAGAATTCCCTCCACCTGCAGGCATCCAGATGAGGCTCTGCTGGGTGTCTGTGGTACCATTTCCAGACTGGTCAGGCTGATGGGTGACATGGTTTTGCTCACCTTCTCTCTTGCCTGCCCCTGAGAGGTGAGAGACCTCCATCTACAAAATGAACACTAATTTCTCAAGCCCAAGGCCTTCTACCCATGCAGATTTCTGCAACTCAAGCTTGTGAGGGTAAGAAACACAACAAAACAACATTTCTCTAATGAAAGATTTCAATTAGGCACTTTAGTGAGCTTTGTAACAGGAACAAGGATAAGCACAGGTCTTCAGTGGAATTCAGCCCTGGAAATATAGCTTTTGTTTCACTTTAAATTCACTAAATATTTTTCCAGAGGATAGGAGTTCCCCCAAGCTCTCTGTCCTATTTCTTAAATCAATGGGTGACCTTTCCTTTTCTTGGCCTCCTCTCCTCAAATTTGCATAAAATGTTTCCTTAGTTAAATAAGGCCCTTTGAACTCAATGTTGTCTCATTTGGCAAGGTTGCGTATGGTATATTTACAGGCACAGTGGTGAGCTGGAACACAGTGTTGGCCAACACCTCATGAGATTTTTGTTTTTGATGAAAATTAGATTTTTGTGTTGTTGCTTCTTTTGATTCACTCACCAGGATGCTGATTTTGATTAGGGAACTTTCATTTTGGGGAAACAAACCTTCCAAACTCTGAGGAGACTGGAATGGATGAAATGGAAAATCAGAGGCAGAAGAAAGTTCAGGATGCTTAATGGAAAATACAAAGAGGAAGGAAATTGGGAAACAAAATTTAAAAACCAGAGATAGAGAAGTTGTTCCTACTGTTTCCAAGATGTGCATGATGGGTGTGAAGATGTGTTTAAGAAAAAAATAGGACATTACATCTCAAAACTATTTATGATCAAGAGCCTAAAGGTGGAATCACACAGAAAATATGCTCCACCACACTGAGTCACCATCCGGAGGGTTGTTTATGCACACGAGTGCAAGCTGTGTGTTCTCCTGACTGAGGCTCTGAGCACCAGCACTGACTCCATGGGTGCTTGGCCAGGTACCTGAGCTGGCCTGCCTTAGCAAACCTGGCAACCTCCGGGCCAGTAGCTCTAGTAGAGGTCCCAAAGCTGTCACTACCATGAGGATATCTGTGCCCACAGAGCCACGACATACTCAGGCAAATGTCAACTCTGGCTTTGAGTATTTCACCCAGAAGACGGAAAGAGAATAGGGCTGATTCTCAGTACTGGAGGAAATAAATGAAAAGCAACACAGAGCTTTACACTGGCAGTTCCGAGCACTCCTCTTGTGAAGCCCCCTCTTAGGAGAGGGTAACTCTTAGACTTTCACTCAAGGGAACTATTGGTGTGCTCAGTGAAACCTAGACTCTCGTATCTGCCCTAAACATTCCGATTCCAATGAGTCCAAGAAGCTGCGTTTAAATGCATTCTGCTGGTGCTTGATGCGTACCTGAAGAGGCTGCTCTTTGAGAAGCACCACAGTAGACTGAGCTCTGCAAAGACCAGCTTTGTTTTCCTCAGTTCATCCCCAGAACTAAGCACAGTGCCTTCCATGTAGATACTCAGGCCATGCCTTGAAAGAGTGCAGGTGGGAAGGTGAGGTATGACAGGAGACACTAAAATGTAAGAATCGTAGTATTTCTTAGGCAGGCATGGGACCCACCTTTTCAAAGGTACTTCCTAGATGCCAGGAATGGCCCTAGGTCCTTCCAGAAACAGTAAGCATTAGCTATTCAAATTCTCTCTGCTTATGAATAAGGTAGTAGGGACTAAAGCAAGTGAAAATCTTGACGACAATCCACAAGAATCACTTAAGTTAGAGGAATGAGCTGTGAAATACAGGCTTCACCTGACCAGCATTAACCTGTAGAGAAAATCCAAAGAGTTAGTGAGTGTCAGGCTACCCGCACATTTTCTTGAGGTCTAGTGTGTCGTATTCTGAGTCTAGTCTACCCATAAACCTGGATGCATCCCAAGTGCAGGCAACACTTCTGAGACTCGATCTAAGGCTTTCTCCCAACGCCTGTCCTATGAATATAGTACGTCTGCAGCGTGTGATACAGAAGGAAGCAAAAATAGAAGCAATCTGCGATTAATACATTTGATGTTGTGGAGCTAAAAGAGTGGCGAATGAAGATGAGATTCAGTAAGATAATAGGACTGTCCTGCAGCAGCCGCTCCCATGGGTGCCACATGGACTGCGCCTGGCGTCTCCCAGCGCTGACCGCAGCCTCCCGGAAGGAGTCCGACCACCACCATCCAGATTAGTGGGCCGGCAACGTCCACACCCAGCAAGTTCTGGCTGTGTCTTGTGAAGTTTCTTCCTGCGGGCTGGTAAACAGCACACTGTCTCTTTAACTGATTTTATTTTATTTCTTTTCTTTTCTTTTCTTTTCTTTTTTTTTTTAGTTTAAAGATTACATTTAATATCTATTTCCCAGCAGTGTACAAACTGACATCATCTACTCATAAAAGCGGAATGCTTTGCTTTTTTAAGCTTCAAGCTGAATAACAAATTGCCACAGATGACAGCATAAAAGAATAACAGAATGGAATCAAAAGGAAATTCATTGTCAACAGAAACCCCCTGCTGAGGAATTTCAATTTCATATATCTAATTATCCCTGTCAGTTGGAAGAACTGACAAAAAGCATTCTTTGTTCTCTCGTTCTGCCTCCCGCTTCTCACTCTCAATTAATTCCGGCATACAAATATGACTAATTGTCTTTGCAGTGCTCAAGAGCTCTGTATATAAATGTTCACGAACTGAAAATGATTTGGAGGGTATTCATGCACCGATTTATGATATCTGAACACAATAGACATGCATAATTCAGGTGACCATGTTAGCACCCTCACAAGCCAGCATTACAGAGATTAGGCAAGCCTCTCTTTTCACATCCTTTTTCATATCTGCTTTGTGACAATAACTCACTTTGCACCTATTAAAAGAGGAAGCATTATATGTCTGCGGTGGCTCATTGAAATTACCACCAGCAAGATCATCAGCATTTAAATAACATATGGGCAGTGAAGAGACTGGGAGGGCCCAGAGAGATAGGGACTTTCAGCAACAGAACCAGGTCGCTCAGCGAAGGTTAAAGTTGACTTTTTGATTTTTGTTTGTTGGCATGTTGTTGGGGGATTTGCTGTGGGCTTTTTGTTTATTTTTTCTGTCTTTTTTTTTTTTTTTTAGTTTTTGTTTTGCTTTGTTTTGTTTTGCCTTTCTGGCTCCATGTTGTCAAAATGCATTTCAGCATTTCAATTAATACAGCTAGTGATTTTATTGTATTCTTTTAGTGAAAATAAGTAAAGATTTGTCTCAATTGTTTTAACTTTAGCAACTTATCTTTACACTATTTGTGGCAGCACCAAAATGTAAATGGGATTCCACACATAAAAAAGAGCAAATGACATTTAAGAGAACAAATACTTGCTCTGTGTTTTAACAAAATCATGTTTGTAATTATAATTTAAAGTCAACTTTAATTCAGAAAATGGGAAGTTAGAGTTCTGCCCAAATTATGGCATTAAATAGCCTGTTAAAATAAATCTATAATACTACCACACTTATTTAACTGTTAACAGATATGTTTACTTGAATGCTTGATATAAACATATATTTTATTGCCATCTGTGCTTTTTGTTACAAAAAAATTTTAAATGATGCCTGCTTTGGTCATAGCTGAGCAGCCTCTTTAAAGTTTAGAGAATGAGAGCTATTCACTAACAAGTAGACATTTTTTGGAGTCTAATCATATTGTCAAGGTTACTAATAAAAGACCAATATGACATTCTAAAGGGCTTAGTACAAATTACCAAAAAAGAAAAAATGTGCCTTGGAAACTGAGATTTTTTTTTACAACTTGCTTCTTCTCTTGAAGTTTTTTTTTTTTGTAGTTGTTTGTTTGTTTTAGTGTGGGAACTTGAAAAAGCATGTTTCTGGGATTATTTTTACAGGAAAAGCAGCATTTCCAGTTATATGACCTTGTGTGGACAGAGCCCAAGGGCTGTTGCTTACCTGTTGGACACAGCTATGTGGCCACCAGGACAATTTCTTTTTTGTGTTCCCACATCAGGAGACTCTCCCGCCTCCTGCCTGATCTCTCTGAAAGTCAGTTTTGGTTTTTTCTTTCCTGTACTTTTCTTTTGTTTCTATCTAATACATTTTCACAGAAAGGTTGAGGTGTGAACTATAGACTTTGATACTCAAGAAATGAGGAAAACTATTTTTGAGCTAAATTAATGAGCTAAAATTCATTTTTAAAAAACTATAAGGCAGCAAGCAGTATGGTTTGTCACTGAGATTCAGTTTCAGATGCTGAAGTTTTATATGAGGGCCTGATGCTTAGAAACTATAGGACTAGGACAGAGTTGAGTCAGTTAAGAGTCTCTGTCTCTGTCTTTAACTATAGCTCCATCTCTAGCTCTAGCTACCGTTTCTATACATATGTATCTCAACAAGGGGGAAAAGTGAATATTTATATAAAAGTTGAGGTAACGACAAAAAGTTTTTTGAGATGAAATGTTAACTATGCTCCTGAATTCACTCCTAAACACAAGAACACAAGCTCTCTAAGGAAGACACAGGGGCTGGGGATTTATCTCAGTGGCTTGAGTGCCAGCCAGCAAGCACGAGGTACTGAGTTCAATCCCCAGCACCAAAAAAGAAGAAGAAGAGGAAGAGGAAGAAGACACAGTGCTACAAATCCAAGTGACCTTCACAACCAGGGCGACCCCAGGGTGGGTCATTGCCGCAGAGATAGGTAGCAGCCATCAGTCAAGGAACGTGAGTGTTCACACAACATTTGACCAAGTATCCACAAAACAGAACTCAAATGAAGACAGAGTGTTCTTCACCTTTGCAAGGTAATAAATATCACCATCAGTGCCTTGTTTACATCAATCCATCTTTGACATGATGACAACTATTCACAAACCACAGGTCAACTTCAAGTTACAAGGTACCAGAATGAAGCAGTAAAACATTAGAGCAATTTCAAGATCAATTTGGAGAAAATAGATTTGTTTGCCCTCAATAATATTGAAAATTACCAGATGGAACACAGAGAGAGAGAGATGGAGAGAGACAGAGAGAGAGAAGAGAAGAGGAGAGAAGGAAGAAGAAGAAAAGTAAGAGGAAGAAGAGAAGAAGGAGGAAGAGGAGGAGGAAGAAGAGAAAGAGGAAATGGAGGAGAAGGAGGAGGAGACAGAGAAGAACAATTAGAAGGAGAAAGAGAAGGAGGAGGAATAGGAAGAGAAAGGAAAGAAGGAGGGAGACGGAGAAGGAGTAAGAGGAGGAGGCTAACTAAAAGCACCCAGAGAAGCAGGATACTTAGAGGATGGCCAATCTCAGAGGACAGGCCATGCAGCAGCTGGGCAAACACATTACACAACTCAAATCTCTGCATTCTACCCTTGACCCACTGCCACCCGCAGTCCTCATACTGGAGGGCACAGACAGAGCAGCCCCACACAAGTCCTTGACAAGCCAGCCTCATGAAACAGTCCTGCCATGCAGCTGAAGGAATTTGGGTCCTGGCTGGCCCAGTGAGTCAGAAACCCAAGATCTAGCAAAGCTGGAAAACAAGGGAAAAAGGGATAGAGCACAGCTGCCAGCACAGCAGTGCAGGGAGAAGGAGACACGCGATGGCACCATGATTCTTGGGGCCTGGAGCCTCTTCCAAGGGAAATGAGGGTTCCAAAGCCCAAGAAAAGTGCAGGCTCTTCCTTGACTTTTCCCAGGGTCTGAGTGAGGGGAGGTCTGATCAAATGCCCACATAACGCGCAGGAGTCCAGCAGGTTTGCAGGTGATGTGACAGGCAAAGGCTCCTGAGGGACACTGGCCTTCACATTTCCTGTCTGGGTTGTGCAGAGTGTCCTGATACTTTCTACTGTAAACATTTAATACCTGCACTCCAATTATATTTTGCTTAGTCCAAAAATTACAGGAAAGTGAACACACATAAAACAGTCACATTCTCTGCACCTAATTGTCTAAGAAAAGCCAAGGAAGAAACGTTTTGATTGAAGTGTTTTATAAATGTTACATATTTCTTTCACTACTTAGCACCTAGAAGATAAGAAAGCTTTTAAGAGATGGGACTATAGAACCTGCACCAGACAGAGTCAGTTTACTTTGTACCCAGCAGTCTTTACCACACTCAAAAGTACAAAGGTGCTGGTGGAAGGATCTTTCCAAAAATAATCAAACCTTGTTCTAGCAAATTTTATTTGCAAGAAAATTGTGATTATTGGAATTTTTTTCTCATTTGGCCCAAAATAGAGCTTGGTAAAGATGAGAACTCGTGAATAATGAATTCCTATAAGAGAATCTCAAGGACTTAAAGAATAATGGAACTCATTGTGCACCAGCGTTTTCTTCACTCCCTTCACTCCCAGAAAAGTAAGTTTTCTGCCCAAGGGTGCTCAGTCAGTGTCTGGCAGGAATGAGATCTCAAGATTCTCAATTTCTAGTGCAGTGAAAGGTCCACAGTGACATTCTGTCTTCCATTAAACTGATGAGGACTTTAAAATCAAACCACATTATATTTGAAGCTGGTCAAACTCCCCATAGGTTTTGCATTGCAAAGTCTCACTTTCTCTGCCAAGATTTTAAATATTTAAAGTGTAATAGAACAATTGATTGCTGAGCTACTCCAGAACCTACTGTACTGAGGCAGTATCAGGTTGCCCGCATCCTTGCAAACACAACAAACAGGAGACAGTCAAATCCGGTGTGAGAGATTTTATGAGATTAACAACAATTTTAAGAAAGCTAATTCCATTTGAGGATTTCATTTGGGGCTTTATGAAGATGTGGTTCCCCAATCATGGGGGAAGCCTAAAGGTTCCTTAGTATAGGGATGAGAAGCCAGGCCCATTCCGTCCCTGGAAAAAGACAGCTTGTCAATAGAGGCACAGTGGAAGATAAGACCTCACTGGGCACCAGACAGCACTGGACCAGTATCTGCCCCAGGACTCATGATGCAGGTGGGAAGAAAGGAGAGACATACTTCAAAGATGTGCTTTTAGATATTTTTAATGCATAAAAACAAGAATTTGCTTTTGTTACCATTTTTAAATTTAGTTATAGAATCACGTACAGTTGCAATGTCCATTACAGAGAGACTCTGAATGCCCTTTCCCCAGCTTCTCCCGGTGATAGCACCACATACAGCTACAGAGCAGGATGCAGACAGTAAAGGAGGACGGACGCATCCCTCCTCCTCCTCAGAACCCCTCCAGCTCTTTGTCGCTCATGTCTGTGTGTGCAATTGCCTTACAGGGGTATAGTCAGATGACCACCAGTCAGTCCCATCAAGGCACAGGACAATTCTCTCACCAGGACTCCTGAGCGTCTAGGTCACAGCCTCAGTCATCTCCTTCCCCAGCCCCAGTCCCCTGGTGGGTACAGCTCTTTCAACTCCATATTCTGGTCACTTCAAAGCACTCTGTGAACAACTTGTGTTTGTGTGGCCTGTGGAGACTGGCTTTTCCACTCCGGGCAAGTCCCAGGGACCATTCCAAGATGCCACTGGGATCAATTGTTCCTGACTTTTTATGGCCAAAAATTCCACAGTGTGGACAGGCCACAGCTGGTTTAACCATTTACCTGCTAATGGACACTGTGGTTGTTTCTAGTTTTTGCTGTTATAGATAAAGCTGCCATGAACTTGCTAATCCAGGTTTTTACATGAACATTAAAGTTCTTTTTCTAGGATAAAAGATGCAACTGCCGGGCCATACAATAAGCACATGTTTAGCTTTACAAGAAACTGACATCCTTTTATTTCTACCTATGTCGCTATGTTTGGTATGTTTCATAGAGACAGATTATTGCTGTATCACGGATTTTTTTAGTCTACCTGAAAATCTGACTTTTAATTGTGGTGATTAAACCATAGTTGCTGTTGTTTTTGTTGTTGTTGTTGTTATTTTTTCTGCTATCCTAGCTTTGGCTTTTTCTTTACTTGCTTTCCTAGAACAAGTCTTGGTTCTATAACATGTTATACCTTATTTCTCTCTTGACTACCTTTGAGATTTCTTTTTCACTTTGGTTTTCAGCAGATCATGAAGTCTCCTGTGTTTTGTTGTTTGAGAATATCCAATTTATAATTTGTTTCCTTTTGCCAAGTTTGGGCAGCTGTTAGCTATTATTTCTCTAACTATATTTTCAGTTCTCTTCTCCTTCTCCTTTCCTTCTGGGAGTATTCGCTCTTCTGTCACTGACCTATGAGTCCTTGAGACTTTTAAATCTATTAGTCCATTTTTACTGATGTCTAATTTTATTCTAATTTACTAACCCTCATGTCCAACACTCCAGCCTCTGTTACTGACCCATTCAGCAGTTCGTTGTTGATTTCTTGGTCAATGTATTTTTCAGTTTATTCCATTTTTATCATTTCTATTCCTATGAAAAGTTTTACTATTTCTCCTTTGTATCAAGTGAATTTGTAATTCTTTGTTGAAACATTTTCATGATGCTTGCTTAAAATTCTTCTCTGGTCATTTTGACATTTGATTCACCTCAGTGTTGATTTCTGTTGACTTGTCTTTGCTCATTACGATTTTCCTAGGTTTTGGTTGTACCCTCAATACTTTGGATATTGTTTCATGGCACTGGATCCCATTAAATCTTCTAAGTTTTGTAGTAGTTGCTGTGGGCTATGCAGCATGAGAGCTAGGTGGATGAATGGGGTTGAGCTTCCCACTGAAATCCCTGCCTCCACACCCCTTATTGCTTATGCCTGAAAGTTGCTCATTTCCCCACTTTCATGACCACACCCTGGAAAAAGTGTAGTGCGACTCCCCCCACTTCCTTCTGCCTAGTTCTCATTAGCAGGCCCATGGAGAGAGGAAATATAGACACGGAAGGCTGAATCTCCACCTGAACCCCAGGGACATGCTCCAACAGGGAACAAAAGTACCGCTACTCACTCACCAGTAGCTGGGAAGTTAGCTCCTTGTCAGGCCCAGTGATGCCACCAGGCCAACTTGCAGCCATCCAGCCTCTCCACTGTGAGGAGTAGTGGGAATGAGAGGAAAGCGGGGACCTGCTGATGTCTCAGGGAGGAAAGCGGTTTGTTAGAGCAAAGCTTCCACTGGTGGCCACACTTCTGCAGTCTTTGGCTAAGAGTAACCAGTGTCCTTAGAGACCTCTTGTCTGTCCTGTTGGTAGCCCTGTGAGGCCTCTGCCATGCCAGTCCACCCTCTGGGATGCATCGGCAGTACAGGGAAAACCAGGGACTCACTACCACATCCCTCCTCAAGCAATGAGGCCACTGCCAGTTCTCTACCCCCCTCTTGAGTCTTGTGTGCCGCGTGTAGCATCATGGCTAGGATGTCTTACCTGTAAGACAAAGAAAGTAAGATAGATGGGAATAATCTATCATGACCAAAACCAGAACATGTACTTAATAAAAGGAAATAATGTGATGTTGATGAAGTAAATTCAGTGGGAAAAGGCTTCTAAACTTCAGCAATATTGACATTTGGGAGATAAACTGTTCTTTGTTGGGGGTTACTCTGTATTGTGGGATACTAAGCAGCATCATGATCTTCTCCCAGTAGATGACAATAGTAACACCCCCTCATCTATGACAACCAAAGTGTCCCTAGACATTGCCAATGCTGCCCAAGAAGTAAAATATTCTTCCCTGAGAATCTTGCTCTAGGAAAAATTGAAAATACATATACATATACATACACATACGTATACATATACATGTTTAGACTCACACATATCCAGTGTATCTTACTGATTCTTCTGAAACAAATAATGAGATATAGTATTTTGTAATGTTACCAGGAATATGTGATTAAAAAATATCTTGGGAAAGCCCAATAGATGAACCTTGTCTGCCAAAGTCTTATGAAATGAGTACTGTCTGACTACTTTTATGGTGGTGAGCCTCCATCAGTTATCCAAAAGCAGATGCCTTCACTGGAGAGACGAGCAATGCGCTCCATTCTCCTCCTGCCATGAACATTGCACAGAATTCAAGTCTTTTCTACTGCTGGTGCCCATAGGCCAATAGAGGACCTCCTTCCCTATCCACAGTGTATCCTTACTCACAACAGATATGCAAATGGGGCTAGTCCTACTTAAACAGACCTGAGATCTGTCTGTCACCAAAGTCTTCCACGTGAGCCACCACCACAGAAGACAGATGAGGCTCCAACAATGTCACTCACTTAAGGCAGAGAATGTCTCAGTGGTCTTTGATCTAAACATGTTCTTCCATGAGGAGAAAATGCATTCACACCTACTGTCAACTTAGCAGTAACTTGGTGACCTCTGCTGCTGTCATGTCCTAAGAAGCCAGACCCCAAGGAACTGCACCAACAGGCGGGAAGGAGACACTCAGCAGAGATAGAAAGTGTGCTACACCTGGAGTTTGAAGGTCGGGGCTTGTGTCTTTGTTCCTAACTCTGTGGTACTTATTGCCATGAGCCCTATTCCTTTTACACATTAAATGATAAGAGTAATATCCCTTCCAGGGTAAACCAAAAGTTAAATAACACAGGTAGAACATTTCCTATGTCACACAGAACTGTTCAAAAACACTTATTCTTTACTTTCTTCAAAATCCTTATAACATTTATAATTACAACATATTAATTGCTGAGATATAATTATATTTTAACCAATCAAGATATGAATTAATTTCATTGATTACCAAAACTACATTTTTTAAAACCTGCATAAAATTTATGCCTAGTTTGGGGACTACAAAGTTAAACAAGTTATGATCACAGATCTCAAGGAGTTCATAATCATGCCTCGTGTGTGTAGTCACTGATCTCTCATTCTTTACACCTATTCAGCAGCATCCTGATGCTAGGAATAGACGTATCAGTGATGAAGGGAGAGCCCTCCCCTAAGAGAGTTTACAGCACAATGATGGCTCAGCTCATCAGAAATGCAGACCCCAGTGCAACAAGACTGAGATGGTCTAGCTCGTACCATGATCAGACCAGGCAAGGAACTCCCATACGTATATTCAAACACAAATATGTATACCTATGTACTAGGAAAAGGTAAGAAGGAAGGAAGGAAGGAAGGAAGGAAGGAAGGAAGGAAGGAAGGAAGGAAGGAAGGATGGAAGGAAGGAAGGAAGAAAAAAAAAAAAAACTAGAGACTCCCAGAAGCCAATAGCCCGGGGAGGGCAGAACTGAAAACAGTTACTGCTGTGAACCTGAGTCGGTGCCCAGCCCTCCAGTCCCCGGTGTGCTGCTGTCCGTGGTCCTGGAGTGGTGCCTACCAGGAAATGCTACTTCTTCCACTGCTGGACCACTTAGGTGCTGGCCCTTCGCCCCAGGGAAGAGGAAGGCCCAGTGTAGGGAAAAGAGGAGCCAGGAAAAAGTTTCTCTGGGTCCCAGCCACTGAGGGTTCAAAGCAGAAAGAAGTTTTGTTTTCAAATAACCACATCCAATATTTGTTTCTGGGAAATTTGAAAAAAATGTGCTTACTTTTTTTTTAAATAGTGATCCACACAACACTTTAGACCTATGTTTGTGTGGCTTTTTCAACTTTTTCCTTAAAGCCAAAGCCTTCTGAGCCCAGGTCTCTGAACTGTATAATGCCTTTGACACCACGTGCTTTTAGTGAATAAAAAGCTGCACTGTATACATTGGCTGGTTGAAGCCACTTTGCCTGCATTACAGATTTTCACCCCATCTTCAGTTACTTGTAAGTTAAACTTTCCTTGTGTGTGTGTCTTTGAAACTTAGGTAGAATGCACATTATTTTTTAGGCAACTTGCAGAGCAACTGAGAGATTGGGGGTGCAGGAGGGATAGGGCAGCAGCCCCAGAGTTCCCCACACTGGACTCCAGGCAGATGTGAGGATAAAACTGTCAGGAGGAAAACACAAAGAGAAATATTGCTATTTCCTATTCTCCACATTCTTCTCATGAGCTGTTTGCCCAGTTGCCATGGCACAGGCACTGAGATTTCATAATTTTCCCCCTGCCTGCCATGTGCTCATACAACAATTGAATTTAATCAGCCCAGACAGTTGGTCAGGTTTTGTTCATGTGAGTGGAATAAAACTTTTCTCACCAGCTAAACCCACAAAGTATCTAAAAGCCATAAATAATCAGGAACTCCTGTAACTTGCACCTGCCTGCTTTATTTGATCAAGTCGACCGCAAGGGCACAGACAGCAAGAGCAGGGTTCCCAAGCACTGGCCAGTTCTGGTGGGCAATGCCGCCCAAGCAGACTTTGGCAGAAAGCATCCATCTTGATAGGGCAGTATTCACTCTGCAGAGCCAATGCAACTCTGTTCCAAGCAATAGTTTCAAGTGGAAAAATCCTGACAAGTATTCCTTACACCAGGCAGAGAGAGGAGCAGTACCAAGGGAGGAAATATGAGGAAGACTCTTGGAATGATTAGGGACTGGAGGTGTGAATCCAACCCACCCACCATCAGAAGTGGGCAAATGAAACTCAGACTTCATCTTCCTATTCACTGGAAATCAAAAATGCAAATTTGAAGGTGCTAGCTGCAGGAATACGGAGTACCACAGCTGGACTCACTTGTCATGCCTAGAGAGAGGATTAGAATTGTTTGAAATTATTTCTATCTTTTCAGATAATAACTTTACCTATTTAGAAATGTCATAATAATATAAGCAAGAAGAATTTTCTGAAAACTGTCTTTACATTTGCATATCACACAATGTACAATAGTAGGCTGAAATTTACAGTAGGGAAGACTTAGATGTGCTTGCTTTTAGGTCTATTCAAGCATAAGATTGTTGAGTTTCTAAGACTGATAAAAATGGATGCATCACAGGCCCCTCTTCACTGTGTTTCTACTGTATTAAAAGCGCTTTAAAATACTTTTTATATAAAACCAGGAGCTAAAGTTATAATAAATTCATTTGCTGCTACCATTTTCGAGTTAATAAATCTATTCTCTATCATATGTTACTGAGATATTTTACTTTTCAGTGATAATAGCAGAAGAACAGATGATTATTTAAGGCATTTTTCAGTTTGGTTGGAATTAAGGAACAAGAACTGAGCTATGGGTTCTTTGCAAAACTGTCTTTTAAGATGCACACAACACCTTCTAAACACAGTCCTATTTAACAAAAGGAGGCAGAAACCTGAAGATAAACTCTCAAGCAACTTTAAGTATTTGTGGGAGTAGGAAAACTGTCAGAGACAGTAACTAAAGATGCCCTGGCCTGGATGAGGCCCATCCCAAGGTCTGATGAGCAGGAGACTCAGGTGATGAGACCTTTAGGAGACGAGGCCTGGAGAGAGAGACAGGTCATCCACGGCACCCACTCAGAGGGGAAAAGGTGGCTCTGTTGGGGTGCTGGCTTGTTCTCCTGAGAGGTGTGAGAGAGAAAGACCAGCCCCTCCCTGCAGTCTCTGCTTCCTGTCTGCGCATGTGGCCGTCACTCTCAAGGGCACTCCCACCAGGGTCATGCCCACGATATAAGGCAGTCATGGGCCATCAGCAGGCTGGACTTTCAGCCTCCAAAAGGTCAGCTGAATAGACTATTTTATGGTGCAAATTACCAAACGTGGGCATTGGGCTACCACGATGGCTAGCAGACAGATGAAGCAGTGAGTGCCACTGTGTTATTTTAATCGTGATTCACAATCTCACCCATGTGCCATGGCTTCTACCACTTCTTCCAGTCTTTCTGGTGGTGGTGCTACCAGCTCACCACAGAAGAAATTAATTAACTTGAGTCCAGATGCTGCCCAGCAGATGCTTTCATAATGAGAAAATCACTATGCTACATTGCACAGCCTCTTCACCTGCACCTAGGAGGCAGCCAATATAATGGACCTACATCTCTCAGACCTGAGTACGAGCCTACTCACACTTGGGCAGTTTCAACCCAGATACAATGAGGTAAATGCAGCTTCTCTATAATGTGGTAAGGAGTCAGAGAAATCCATGCACTAATATAGCAAACCAAACTCCATGGAGGTATCTTGTATGTATGCAAGCTTTCAAAAGACAAATGGAAAACACTCACTGATCTTGTAGGGGCAATGACTAGCGGAAATAAGTGAAATAAGTATCAGCACCTGACAATACTGAAGGCTCATCACAAGTTCTAGATCTCCATAGATTTTGGGTGGAAAGAAATAATTTCACAGTAAACTAACTCTATTCTCCAACTGGAGTTGTGTCTAATAAACAAATGAGCCTGATATTGAAGCTAAAGCTGTTGGGTTGTGTTGTGTTATGTTGTGTTCATGCATGGGAAGCAATGGACATAGCTAACATTCTTCTATCAGATTTCATTAACTTAAACTTGTGGATTTTTGAGTAATAAGAATAAAAAAGAAGTACTTTGTTTTGTTTTGTTTTGTTTTGTTTTTATTCCACAGAGCAAACAAGCAGAGAAGGGAGGAGAAAGGAGGAAGGACGTGGGAGAGCAGGAGAAATGGAGAAAAGGGACAAGGGAGAGGAAACATGGGAAGGGAACTGGAGATGGGAAAAGAGCATGGGCCAAGGACTCACTGCTGCCAAGGGACAGGCAGCTGCTCCCCATCCAGCAGCCCCTTCAGCCTTAACAGATATCATTACTTCCATTTGCAAAGGAAAGAGCTGGGCTTGCACGTGGCTGAATAACAAAAAGTTGATGTAAAAACTGAACATTTCACCAAAACCCTAGAGCCACCCTTCCCTTGAATTCTGGCTTTCTGGTCTTGTACTTTAAGAGGCTGGAGCAGAGGTGACCCATGACAGACCTGTACTTCTGGGCTTCCTTTGGGCACAAAATATCACTTCATCTGCTTCCACAAACTCTGCTGGCCCAGGAGTGCCTAGCCCCACGGACAGCTGGAGGATTCACAAGCTCCCTGAGATGGGAAGAGGCAGAGGAGCTCACTGCCATGAGACCCCAGGTGAAGATGGAGCCAGAATCTTCTCTGTGTGGTTCTCATGCTTCCTTCTCTCATCTGTCCCAGTCATGAGTAATCTGCAGACATCATCCCTCTGAAGGGTAAGGAGTGGCAGGGTTCTCCCTGGCAGCCTACCCCGGCACCTGAGGGATAGTACATCTGCCCGGCCATTTTTGTTCCAATGCATGGATTTGTGTGATCAGTTAGGACCTTCAGGCACACTGAGCAGTGCTCCCTTCATCTCCATTCTCCTTTTTTCCTCTCATTCTTTGTGTAAGTTAGGAAGGGGGCAGAGCAGAGCTCCGGAGTCAAGGTTGCCAGTGTGTCTGAGGAACGTGCATGAGACGGGCGCAGGGGGGTTGCAGACAAGTGGTGAAGCTGTGAGGAGAGGCAGCAGGAGGCAAACGCTGGTGCGGGCACACGCTCCACAGTCCCGGGGTGCACTTAGCAGTGATGCTGGTGACAGAGTGCCAGGGTTGGACAGTGTCCTCCTCCAGAACGGAAGACAGGCACTCTCAAGGCAGGCGCGCTTGCTACCACAATGTCAGGTGAGGCAGGAAGTCCCTCTTCCTGATGACCTGCTTTTCCAGGAAGTCCTAGAGGAAATAGCTCGGTCATACTGCATGGCACTCTAGCTGCTTGCAGGAGAAATTCACGCGCAGTTTTCCACCAGCACTTCTGACTCCTGGTAGGGATGTCCCTGAGGAGTGACTATGCATGACATGTCACATGCAGTAGGGGCCACTGTTTCTTGTGTGCTTTGCTGTACTGGCAGGTGAAGGCTGCTGGCAATGAGAGCCCAGCCAGGCATGTTTTGCACCCCTGGCACCACCGATCCAAAGGCAGTGTTGCTGGTTTTATGTAAGGACTATGACTACACTGGAGGGCACTGCCCCCTTCCTAACTTACACAAAGAATGAGAGGTAAAAGGGAGAATGGAGATGAAGGGAGCACTGCTGAGCAGTCCCCATGGCCATGCTGCTGGCAGGCATGATGACCCTGGGGCTCATCCTCAGCACCTGTCACTGGGCCCTCCCCAGACTGATGCAGTTGAAATAGAGGCCTCAGCACAGCTCTTCTGCTGGCTGTAGGAGTGCGAGCCTTTGCCACCAGGTACAAGAGAAGGCCTGAGACCCTGCCCAACCGCTGCTGACGGAGGTGCACTGACCATTATCTATCTATCATCTATCTTTCTACCTATCTATCTATGTAACAGTACTGGGGGTTGAACCCAAGGCCTTTGCACTAAGCTATATATCTCCAGCATCACCCTGTTTAAACAGTATTCATTTCTTTATACGTTTACGTTTTCTTTCATATTGGAGATTGAATCCAAGGCTTTCATAATGATCTACATTCCCATCCCTTTTCTAATATTTTTTGAAACAAGTTCTCTTCAGATCACTAAGCTGCCCAACGTGGACCCATACCCCTCCTGTCTCAGCCTTCCAGGGCCCTGGGATTAGCGTCATGGTATAAGGCCTTTCATTTGGCTGTCAACAACATACTCCAGCTTGTTTTTCAAGTAAACATATAAAGTAAAAGGGTAGTCATCTGAGCGAAGGGGTGCTGTGGGGTATGTGTGGGGTGTGTGAGTGTGTGTGTTCGGACAAGAAACGAGGAAATAAGGATCTCAAGAGGGATCAGTCACATTTCCTTCCGCTGCGCAGCAGAGGATGCATATGACAAGGCCACGTGCGGGCCGGGGCAGGGTATATGCAGCAGAGCTGCTTCCATC
>PVJX010001264.1:115000-171119 GCA_004027295.1 Dolichotis patagonum
GCAAAACCCAAAACTTCTCACACTACGTCACAGCTCAGAATTGTGCTACATTTCTAATTGATCCAACTGAGTGTCAAAAGCACCAACTCGAGAGAGCAGAAACTTCACAGAATATAAATCACACCCCGCACTTCACTCGCAGAATCCCAGGAGAAAGCATGGGAAATACTGCCCTTAACACAGCAGCTGAGTTAACGCATACGACTTACACCATGAAGCAGGCAGACTCCAATCAGCTGAAAGCCAATTTTCTAACCAGGAGCCATGTAATGAAAAATGCTTTTGAGTTGTCATGTAAGAATAAAGCCTGCCATCTGAAAGCACGAGAATCCGTAATTACTTCTTTATATGCTCTCTACAAGCAAGAATTCAGGGTCAGCTCTCAGAATTACCACTCATCCTCTTAATCACAGGTACCCCAAAGCCAAGTGGTCACACAAAACAGTCAAAAGGCTTGAGTCGCCTAACAGAGACAGGAACACAGGTGAGTTGAGGTGACAGTCACACTGCCACATCTGTCCCCTCAACTCTGGAGCTCAACTCTGCCCACAACTTGCCCAGTCATACCTCTGTGGACATTGCCTGAGCCAGCCTTCTCCATAGGTACCAGCCCTAGGTCCTACTGAAACTTCTGGACCTGTGTCAGAGCCCAAGTGGTTCTTCCAAGGTAGCACTTAGCCCACCTGTCCTCACGGGAAGCAGCTGGAGGGAGCCTCCAGTAACATGTGCACATCCTGTACTCCTCCTTGGGCCTTACCCTCCACCCCCTAACCTCCCGTCCTCCCTTGCTTTTGATGATCTCCACGCTATCCAGCAGGCTAGTGCTTCCATGGGTCCTGGACACACCCTTTGCTGGGAGGAACCAAGCCAAAGATCTGAAGCTTCCAGGAGCCACATACAAGGTCCCAGCCTAATGGGGCTCGCAAGTTTGCCAGTTGGTTCTCTCCAAGACCATGTGTGACTGAACAAATCAAGACATGTTCTGAGACGAAGGAGCCTGCACTGACCTGTGTGTCATCTCCTATGGCTGCATGTCCCATGAACCAGTGGGCACAAAGTTCTCTCACTGTCTGTCTCACCCTTCCCTTTCACACCGATTGCCCTCCACTCCATCCTGCCTCAGGGAGGAAGCAGGAAAGAGCTAATTCCTTACCCTATGCCTGCTGCTCTCAGGAGCAGACTCGCCTGAAAGGAGCCCAGCAGACAGCAGAGAAGGGCTGGCAAGAAGCTCCTTTCCTCAGGTCTTACCAATGTTACCTTAAAAAGCTAAGTTTTCGTGCAAAAAAAAAGATACAATTCTTATATGATCAATTTATTTAAAAAAGCATTTTTAAGATATGAAGTGAAAGTAATAGAAGACACCATACTATGTATGGCTCCAGACAGACAGCTCAACACAAGGAAATACAAACACACACACACACACACACACAGGTGGGACAGAACACCTTCATCTGAGGAAAATGCACCCAGGCCCACACCCAGGAGCAACATGAAGGCCGTAACATCTTAGCAGCCTCACTGACTTCCAGCCCAGGTTATAGCCACTGCAGAGCAGGAGCCTGGCTTCCTCTCCACTCTCCGCTCTGGCCTAGCTGTGAAGGTAACATAGCCACTTTCCACGTGGCCCAGAACAGATCACACATCAGAAAGAGAGTCCCTGACATTGCAGCGTTCCCTAATGTGCTGGGAATGATAGATGGCCACAGGCACCCCACAGACCAATGCTGCTCCTCCGAACAGAAAGCACTGTGTGTGGCTATCAATATCACGCATTGAATTATTGGCTCCTGTCCTTGGTGCCTGTATTTCAGCCAACTTGAATCCTGGAAAATAATTTTATTCAGGTGACATCTGTGATAAAGAGCCCATCAATAATTATTTTCTGCCTGAGAAATGTGTTCACTCGGCTCACTGGAACAAGAGAGCCATGCTTCGTACAGCCTGCCCAGGAACCATACAGGAGAGACTCCTAGGAAAACCAGAGGCCAAATAGTACAGTCGCCCTCTCCACACCGAGGTCCACTGGCTCACTAAATGGTGGCTATGCAGTCCCTGGGATTGACTACCCAATGAGGATTAACCCAGGGATGGCTCCAGGTCCACGTGGGACGTGACAGAGAGGCTGGTTCAGGACCACTGTACAGACGCGTGCAGGCCAACACCTTGGACCTCAGGAGGGCACCCCCTCCAGGTGCATGTCACGCCCTTCAGGCACTGTGAGGGAGTGGGGATGTGCTGGGCAGTCTCCCGAGGAGGGCCCCCTGGACACGGGGCTTCTGCTCCAAGGTAAAGGCCACCTGTGTTGTGTCCACACTGACCAGCTGGGATTCTGAGAGAGAAACAGGGTCCACCCTGTGCACTGCCCAGCAGTGCCATGGTGGCCCAGCCTTGGACACACTGCCCTCCTTTGACCTTTATCTGGTCACTGGAATCACAGCCACTGGTGTAGACTGTACAGCCACCACGATGAAGCAGGTGGGATCAGTTCCTCTGAGGCCTTGGCGGTGATAGAGGTCATGGTAGGCCTAAGTACTAAGTGAGTTACTGGCTTCATCGAATTTATAATTTATAAACCTGTTTGCAGACCAGAATGATCCCACAACATTCTCCTAGACTGCTCTCACTGCTGGCTCAATCCCGAGGCCCTGTGACACCCCACACATCAATCTTTGTCTACACAGCTTACCAGTGGTCCTGTCCACCCCGCCTGTTTATAGCTGCCTCTCTGTGAATAGTCACATCCAGAGCCTCGGACAGGTGTCTGTGAGTGCTGAGAGCTAACACTGCTGGAACCAGACCTGTGCTTTCCCCACATACTGCAACACGCTGCACTTGCAGTCTCACCCATACAGGACACAGTGGTTCTGTTCCAGTTGTTCGGGTCAGAGCCCTCTGACATTCCCTGATTCCTTTCTTCTGTTTCTTAGCACACACGATCCTGCAGTATTTGTCTTCCCAATACATCTATACTATGGCCAATCTCATCCCCATCCTCCCTAAAATATTCTAACCCATCAACCTTGTTTTCTCCAACACCCAGAACCCCACTTTCAAACTGGCAATCAGTTTTCTCTGCTCCTTTACTCAAAACACCCCCAATGCCACTCGACTGTCATATGTCCTCTCCATGTGCCCTCGTGTCCTCATATTCTGCCCCCACCCTTTACCCCACTCCCACCACCTGCTCCAGCACTGCCCAGAACCAAAGTGCTGAGCTCTGCACCTGCCTTCCCTAGGCTTCCAGTGTTCCCCTGCTCACTGACGTTCTGTCTTCTCTGGTAAAACATAAAGTCCAAGAAGATAGGAACTTGGGTCCTCAGCTTCTAGAATAGAACCTTCACACAGTAGATTAATAAATACTGTTGGGGGGATGGAGATGTATGTATGCATGGGTGGAAGGATGAATGGATGGATGGATGGATGGATAGTGGAAAGAAGGCAGGAAGGATGAAAAGAAGGATGAATGGAAAGCAGGAGGAATGTACGGAGGAAGGGAAGCATAGCAGAATAAACAGATAAGTGGTTGGATGAAAGGAAGTGTGACCTTTAACTGTAACATGTCAACTTGACTGGATTATGAAATGTTCAGCAAATTAGTAAAGCATGTGTCTGGTTATGTCTCTAGGGTTTCCAGAATGACTGATATGAAGACCAGCGAACTGAGGAGGAAGAACCCAACCCAGCTAAGGGAAGCATGAAACAATAGGCTTGCCTCCTGGGTGACATAAAGGGAAAGAAGAAAGCTGGTCAGATTTGAGGGCCTCTGCTCTGCGTGAGCATGAGCATCGCTTACTGCTGCCTGATGCTGTCACATGTTGGACATCGGACTCCAGTTTCTTCAGCTCCAATGCAGACCCAGCCCAGCCACTCTCCAGGAGGTTTCCAGGCCCTTGGCCTCAGACTGGTGCTGTATGCTTCGTCCCTTTGTTCTGTGGTTTCCAGCTCTTTGGGAAGAAAAGCTACTCAATCCTCCATATACAGGTGGTCACTGCAGTCTCTTGCTTCTCTGATCCTATAAGCCTATCCAACAAGCAAGTGTAGAAAGCAAGCTCTCCCCCACACCTGTCAAATTCACCTTCCATGAATCCCTTTAGTTTAATTTTTTTAAATGATTGTGTCCTTTAGCAATGCTGGCTCATGGAGCCATATTTTTTAATCCCTGGCCAGATTTGCAGTAATTCCCCTAATGCTAAATTCACCTAGTAAATCAGCTTGCAAGTTCTGCCAAGATAGCCTCCCTGGGCACTATTTCTGTAGGTGACCACTTGTCATCATGGCCACCAAACTGCAGCACCATGAGTCCCTTGGCAGAGATGACCCTTGCTTGGAAAGATGATTAGAGTAGGATCTGTGTACAGTGCAATCAAGTTTCCTAAAAATTACCAGAAAAAGGAGCTTTTTGCTTTGTTTAACCTGAAATCTCTAAGACTCCCTACAGAAAAGCACCAAGCCCCAGAAGACTCCAATGGCTATTGTCCCCTCTCCTTGCCCATGCTTTTGTTAGGCAGCTAGAGACAGAAGGGCTGCAGCGGACACGTCTGAGGACACCTTGTAGATACCCCACAGGAATCCACCAAGTGCTCACCCTGAAATAGGAGCCAGCCCTGTGGCAGGAATAAATGACTTCTTACCTCTAGCATTACCACCACGGCAATTCCTTAATGTTCCATAAATCCTGTCAAGTAATTTGACCTTTCTATACATTATACACATCATGCTTCCTGAAATTGTCCATTTCATCAAAAATACCTATGAGAAGTCCAATGTGTAGGTTTCTGACCAATGTACGAAGGCCAAGGCAGAGCTGGGCCAGAAGAATCTGGCCATGTCCACCAGCAGCAGAGACAGTTCATCAGGTTCCAGGGTGACAGGAGACCCTGAGCACAGCCTTGTGGTCACCACACTGGTTCTAACACCAACATGCCCTAGAACTGTCATTACCGAACCTGCTAAGTGCTCTGTGACACAACTATTCTTAAGCCCCGTGTGTAGCTTTCGTTTTGTTTCCCCCTTTTAATGGTGGTAAAATATATATAGTATACATGTTACCATTTTATCTTGTTTTTGGCAGTACTGATGATTCAACCCAGGCCTGCACACTGAGCTACATCCCCAACTCTTTTTTTTTACTTTTTTACCTTGAGATGGGGTCTCTCTAAAAGTTACCTGGGCTGGACTTGAATTTCAGTCCTGTCTCAGCCTCCAAACTGTCCCTTTGGAATCACTTATAAGTGTGCAGTACACTAAGTACTTTCGTGTGGCTGTGCAACCATCAGCACCCCCACCTCTGAGACAGTTTTTATGCTCTACAGTAGAGCCTCTATCCTCCTTACACACCAGGTCAGCCCTGGGCCACAGGTGTCACACTCTCTGAGATGCAAGTCCCAGGCTCTCAGGCAAGTGGAGCTGAGCACAGTCCTTGCAGATGCGTGAGGTGCTCTTTGTGGAGAGCCTGCCTCAGTGACAAGGCTGGTCCCTGTGCACGCGACTGAACTCGGGAGAGCTGATTAGGATCTTGGGCGCCGGCCCTGCACCCCACTGCAGGCCTCACTGCCGGAGCGTGTCCCTGAGCTGGAAACAATTGCTGAGAGCCACCTCGCGGGCTCTAAGCTGGCCGAGAAGCGGCAAACAAAAGGAGCTCAATGGTGTTCTCACTGGCACCGGGGTCCAGCTGGGCCCTGGTCCTTCCCCTTGGTGAAGGGGGCCTCACTTCTGCCTGCACATGAGTGTGTGGGCTGCATGTGCCCTGCTTCTCTGTCTGGCCAGATACAGTTACCTGCCATCATGGGCTTTCGCCCTGCAGGAACCCAGCACGGTGGCCTGTCACCTCTGCACAGCTCTGTAGGTATTCTCACTGATGGCCTCTGTCATCTCTCCCTGGCACCTCCCATCCCCACATGCCATGTTGCCATTTCCAGCTCATCTACCCCTCATCTGGCACTTGTACAGTGTGACCCTGAAGGCACCACCCTTCCCACTAGATGAGGGATCTGTGTTCCCCTTCTGAGCCGGGAAAGCTGTGTGGCTGTTTCAGGAACAAGTGTGAGGATGTGATATTGGGCCTTGACCAAGACCAGTTTGAAGAAGGCCTTGCAGTCTGGACTTTTCAAGATGCCACACGCCATACAAGAAGCAGGTGGCCTGTCAGCTGTCTGGCAAAGAGGCCCTATGGGGTAACCTGGGGTCCCTGAAAAATTCCCCACTAAGAACATCCTAGGAGCATCCTAGGAGGCCCGTGCTGGGTTCCAGACCATCTAGTTCTAACCACAGCAGCTCAAGTCAATATCGGGGAAGCCTTAGCAAGAGCTGCTCAGCCACCCATCCCAAATGTCCGACACAGCTGATCAAACATCCAGTGAAAAGGCCATTTTTAAGCCCTGTGCATTGGGTTAATTGGCTGTGTGCCCACAGTATAACTAAGCAAAAGACCTGCTTTCTTTCTTGGGTGGTTCACATCTTGTTCTTTCTCCTCAACTCTCCTTTTTTTTTTTTTTTTTTTTTTTTTTTTTTTTTGCTGTGGTTTGAGCAATGAGAAGCCTCCAGCGTGCATGCATTCAACCATCCACTGCCAATCCTTTCCAGGCTTTCACAGTGGGGAGCCTTCCCTTGACCTCCCCATATTCTTATCTTCATCCATCTATTTGCGCTCCCCCAGCCATAGCCTAGTAACCCCGTCCTACAAGCCAACAGTAATAGACTGTACTCTGTCAAAATCTGGCTTTCCCACCCCAACGCCAGCCTCCTAGCTGGATTTTTCATCGCAGTTTACATATTGGCCTCTGACTGAGTAAGGTGATTGACCTCTACTGCTCCTATCTGTAAAAAGGCAGTGGCAAACCGATCTCTCCAGGGACTATTTTGAGTACTACATGAAATCATGGCACACAGCAAATGCTCAAAAGATTGGCTTTTCCTTGCTGTGAAGCACCTTATCAATGGGACACACCCAGTTGCTCCAAGATGTACTTGACTTGCCTACAGCACAAAGTTCTTTGCCTCTGAAATTTACATTTACATTCAAGTTTACATTGCATGCCAGCAAAGGCATGTAAGTTGCATTCTGAGACAGAATGGGCTTGGAGGAAAATCAGCCTTGTGCTTTCACCTTTCATGGCATTTTTAGCCTGGAAACATGTACTCTTAACAATCATAGCCCCTGCCAGCTGTCTGTGGGGAGCAGCAACAGAACTGGGCCCCGACGCTGAGCATTTGGCATATCCTGCTTTTGGCAGCAATGCGAGGCTTGCAGAATGAGAAGGTGGGCTCCAGAAGGCCAGGGACAGCCTCAGGCAGACCTCCCACACACCTGTGTAGGACACAGTTTTAACCTATGTCTAGCAGAAACACTTGGTGTCATTCAAGACTTACCAAGATTTACAACAGCCTGAATTCAATTCCTTGTGTCCACTTTTTCATGAGTCCAGCTATAATGGCAATATAGGACCCTGACTCTGTTCTGGGCATACACCTCCCCTCTAATAGCAAGCTTTTGAGAAAAAAAAAAACCTGGAAAGGAGCAAAGCTCGAATCTTTGGAAGCAGACAGCACGTAGCCTCATGGTCCCTACAGACCCCTCACATGAAGCATCCCAAAACTTCTGGATGACTTCACCATCAGGACAATGAGGTTCCGTTTCACCTCTTTTCCTGGCATGGCCATAGGAGCTGGAGAACAAGACAGGGACTTGCCATTTAAGGAGTGTCATCTGCCCTGAACATGTTATGTTTAAGTGTCTCCGAGGATGGGGTGTGAGGGGCACTAACTCAGACTCAGACTGTTGGAGCTAGTGGTGGAGGTTAGAGACCACCTGCCCAAGATCTCCTTTACAGATGAGCAAGCAGAGACGTCTCAGGCTGGTCATGGAAAAGACAGTGCCAAGATCCATTCCTATTCCTGCTGGACGCAGAAAAAGTGTGTGTGTGTGTGTGTGTGTGTGTGTGTGTGTGTGTGTGTGTGTAATCATATGGTAGGCATACAAATTGATAAGCCTATGTAACTGAGATTTATCATTCTTTTAGGCTGTGTCCTCCCCTGCCTGACCCCCACCACCACCATGGTGAGGTGCTTTGCACCTGACTTCCTGATGGCAGCATCACCATCAGCAGCTCCTCCTTTTTTCAGGGGAGGCCCCGTCCTTCACCTCTGCTGCTGCTCCCCATCCTCGGATTAGCCTAAGGTTGGCGGTCACCCCCCTGGCTGCAGGGCAGTGTTGGCAGCCTCCCGGGCCCACCCCATGCTGTCCATTTCAGTTGATAGGAGTGGCAGTGGAAAGGATTGTGAAAGGGCAGAGCGGAGACCTGAGGTGAACAGACCTTACAAGTGCACTGCTTGCTCACCAAGATGGAGTGCCACTTCCAGACTTGTCTGATTGTCCCCAGAGTGCTGCCATGACAAGGTATGATGTCTGAGGGGCCTTCCTGCAGGATCTTTCACACTGCACCAAGCAAAACAAGCCCCGGTAAGTGGTTTCTCATTGCTTGTCTTTAAAACATGAGTTTGGTCTCCAAAATGAGTCTGTCTGTAATACAGTGCGAATTGCAGCCCCCGAAGCAGCCCCACCTTTACAGCAGTCAGCAGGACCCAGGACACGCTGCTCTCCTGCAGATCCACCATTCCCAAGTCACCCGATGACAGTAAAATCAAAGAAGTGTATCATATTCAGAAGATTCAGCGGGGATGGGTCAGGATGCGGCAGTCCTTCGCTCGGGACTCACGTGCCAGAGGGAAAGGCGGAGGTGGCCCTGGCCCATGCGTCAATAACCCACAAAGGTGTCCTCTGAAGCAGTTTTAAAGGTCTCTCACCAAGCTGCTGAGCACAGCAGTCAGGAGAACCACTGAGCTGGCTGCACACCTCCTTCTGGTGTGCCCTGCTGTCTCTCCACCCAGAAGCCCAGCCTGGAGTGCCAGTGGCTTTGCCGCGTATCCTGGGTGGGAAGTCACTCTTGCTTGTAGGCATCAAGGCATTTACAAAGCTCAGGTCAGCCCATTCCAGGTGTACTGGCTTCCATGGCTGCAGTAACAAAATCTCACACATGCCAAGACTCAACGCAACACAGCAACAAAACGCTTTCTTGGTTTTGGGCTGAGAGTCCCACAGTCTGTTTCCAAAGGGCTGCTTCACTGGGATGAAATCGAGGCTGTCAGCAAGTTCTACTGCTTTGGGGGCAGAATTCAATACTCATTCTCACACTGTCTTACACACACACACACACACACGGCACACACACGGCACACACACATGCACACATACATGCATGCACACTCACACACCTGCAGGCTCTCTATTCTCAAGAATCCAGGACTGCCAGTGGCCCCAGGACTGGCCTGCAAGTTACCTGCTAGCTCCCCTGGCTCTGAGGCTGTCAGACTTGGACCAGGCCGCTCTGTCAGTTTCCTGGCAATCCAGCTGGAAACTGGCCTTAGTGGAGCTTCTCAGCTTCCACCACCATGGAGGCCAGCTCCCTCAACAGGTTCTCTACCTACGAGGAGGGAGTGTTTAAAAACTTTATGGCAATAAAAAAGACATTGCCATGGATCGCCTCAACATGCCCTCCCTCATTTTGGACATTCATCCCATCATTCTTGTCCCTTTCTGCAGGAGTTTTGGAAGTCCTCTTCTGCAAA
Source organism: Dolichotis patagonum (assembly GCA_004027295.1). Classification (NCBI taxonomy): domain Eukaryota; kingdom Metazoa; phylum Chordata; class Mammalia; order Rodentia; family Caviidae; genus Dolichotis; species Dolichotis patagonum. The sequence continues at coordinate 124,628 of PVJX010001264.1, forward strand.
TGTCTTTGTGAGACATGATCAGAAATATGGTGACTGCTGCTGCCATGTTCCATCCAACAGACAGACAGGCTCGTGAAAACATTTCAGTCTGCTCTTATCTATCATTTTTCTATAGTGCTGCTAAAATTTATTAATTCGTTTGGAGGTGAAATGTTAATCAGATTAGCTCTGTTTCTGTAACATAAATTTCAGACATCGTCCACAATTTTTCAATTTATTGAGTGTGATTTCTGTCATTAAAAACTGCTGGGTTTAATGTAGTTGAATTACTTACCCTTTTCTTGTATATCCTCTAAGTTTCATTTCATGCTCATAAAGACCTCTTTTCCAAGATTCAGAAAACAAATATTCTAACTTTATGTTGAGTATTTTACAACTTTGTATGATAATTTAAATATTTGCCCCATTTCATATTTATTTTGGTGACAGGTGTAATAGAGTCATGCTGTGTATGAATTTATTTTTAAGAGTGCTATGCATATATGGTTCTTTGATTAATCCACTTGTCATATATTGAAACTGCATCTTTATCACATGACAGATCACAGTGTGTAGGGGAACGTGCTTTGCAACACACTAGTGAACACTCTGATTTAAAATCTGATACAGCTAGTTTGCCTCCTTATTCATGTTTTCTTACTTTTGCTAATTTTGCAGTATAACGCTGGAAGCCACTAGTATGTTCCAATGTTATTGTAACTGAGATTACACTAAATTTACAGAAAAAAGAGATTCCCTTATAATAATAACAAATCTTCTAAAGGCAATATGCTTCTTTTTCCATTTGCTCATATCCTCTTTACATCCCATGGAATATTTTTAACTTTAAGTAGACAAGCCTTAAGTATTTTAAATGTAACTTTGGGTATTTTTATCTTAAGTCTCAGGATTTTAAATGGAGTTTTTATTCATTCCAACTGAATATTTTTGGCATATATCAATACTATTTAATTTCTATATATTTTATACCAGTGAGCTCAAAATTATCATAATTGCAATTTATTGTTTGGATTTTTCAATTTATTATTTTTGACTTCATTAATCATTATATTTCTGCGGTGAAGATAATTTAACTCTTTCCAGTTTGCAAGACCTTTATTCTTCCCTTATAAGCTGGCACCTCCAGTGTGGTATCTCCAGTGTGGTATCTAGTAACAGTGATAACATGGGCCTTCCACGTTCTTTGTTGTCATTGTCATTGTTGTTGTTTCATTTTGTTCTCCTGTTTTCATGGGAAGGAACAGCTTTCCCACTTCATGGGAGGCCACCTTCAGGATGATTCTGTGTGATAAATGAGAAGTAGGACTATAAAAGTTTTTTAAATCAATAAATGTTGAATTCTAAGTGCTATTTCAACACTTATGGAGCTTTTACTAAGGTAGAGAACATTACTAACAAATTTAACTGGAACTAGTTAACCAGAACTCCCACTCAACTTTTGAATTTCTGAAATACATCTGTGCTAGTTAAAGAGGAGTCTTCTAATATCACCAGATTGTTTTTTCATATTTTGCTGAGGACATTTGTTGCTTTTTTTTAATAAGTGAAATTTGACCTTTTCTTCTTTTTCTCTACTACTGTTGTTTTCTTTCCCATCAGAATTGACCCACCGAAAGTTTAGGACTTCTCCTTCCACCACACACTGAGACACACTTTGAGGAGCATTGTGGGGACTCCTACCGAGAAGCACTGGGGAATTTCCCAGGAAAGCAGGCTTGGTGTTTGCTGTCCTCCTCCAGGCTCTGCTCTAAAGTATTTCCTTTATCTGCTGGAGCTGGGGTTCGTGATTCACACCTCCCAGAGAACTCTCAGAAGTGACATGGGTGTTTCTCTGACTGTGTGTGGCTTTGTACCACACAGAGGCTGTGAGGCCTGAGAGGTACTATAACAGGGCTGCCTTTCACTGTTTGAATTTTTCCTCCGAAAGAACTTTGAATCTTTTTTCTCTATATTTCCCGCTTTAAAATTTACTGACTGATACTGTTGTCTTCCATTCTTTCCTTTGGCTATCCCATGGCTTATTGTTACATTTTTTATGTGACTTACATTGATTTATTTTACTCATTTTTATTCAGTAGGATGGAATCATTAAGCTAGGAGTTTTCTGAGGAGGATTTCCTGAGCTGTAGCTCATCAGTTCTAACATGTTTTAAAAATCATGGTTTTATTTTTGAAAGGTTCTGAGATTTTCATTTTTATTCCCTTTTTATCAGAATGTTTATTTTAAAGCTTTCAGGGAGCAAGAGTGATATGGTCATTTGTTTTATGCTTTTGAGCTTGGTTGCTGAGTTTACTATATTATTCTCAGCAAGTGTATTTGGAATTAGGGTTTTTTTTTATGAAAGTCTTCTGTATACAACACTGTAGCCATTGCCTGCATAGAAAAGCTGCATCTGCTGTTTCGAGTTCCAGTGTTACCCGTGTGCCAGGCTGTCCACCTGAGTACCTGTATTCCCATCCTCTGTGACCGCGTTTCCTGCTCCGAGCCAAGCTAAGACCCTAGAAAGAACGTTCCCTGCAATTCCCGCATGTGTATCCTCATTCTCATTTTCTGAATGCTGGTGAACATTTTAAGACATACAGTTCAACGATTAGAAGACCTATCTGTTACAATATGATTATAGCATGTCTTTCTCCGTCCCCTTTAACCCTTGCTTCCTGAAGTCAGCGTCGTGTGCAATCCGACATTACCTTTCTCATTACCGTTTTATCTATTTGTCTGAGGGACTTTGCCGTCTTCTTTATTTCAAAACTCTCAAGTCACGTTTGCTCTATCTGAAGTACATCCTTATAACTGGCTTTAAATGAAACAGCCTTTTTCTTTTAACAGGTTGATATAGGACATTTCCAAATACAGATACCAAGTTATGCAGTTCACTGTCATATTTTGCACATTCTTTTTTTCTTTCTAACCTTTGTCTTCCACTCTTGGTTCTGTGTCTATTTATTTCTGTGCATGTTTCTTCATGCAGAAAAGATTAATTTTCTTTCAGCTGTTACTTTGATAACAAAAGCTTATATAATGTACTAAATATTTCTTTTAGGAAATTTTTACTGACTTGCACAATAAGTGAGGGGGTAATTAGGGCATTTCTACTTTTGAATTTCTCTCCCAACACATCATCACTCAATTCTAGCTGATTATACGGTTTTTCTTAGTGTTTAACTTGTTGCCTTGAAATACAGCCTCCGTGTACATGTATGCAAGTTGGATACTGCGCAGTTTGAGGAAATGCCAATTTCATAGGCTAAAATGTATTTACCTATACCTATGCGTCTATTGCTTGCTTGATTTCACTTTCCAGGCTACAAAATATTATGAAATCAAAGTATTGACACTATTTCTCATCTTCTCCTTTCCCTTTTACCCCCAAATTTTGCCAGATGATTTCCACATGTAAAGTGCTCCCTGTCTGTTATTCCTTGTCTTTCTTAACCTTCCTGGCAAATGAATGCAGTGTTCACTGCCTGTATGTAGCTACAGCTTCTTCATTGTCTTAGTTGACCAGAATTTATCACAGCTATCTTTAAACTGGGTCATGAGGATTATAGTCACTGAGTTACTGCAAATTCAAAAGCTACTGCTTTTATACTTGAATAATATTTTGCCAAATTAATGGTTCACATTTTTTTTTCTCCTAGGACATAGTAGTCATTGTTCAAAGTCCAGTGTAGACTTTGAGGATATTTGAAATTAGTCAGATTTTTTTTCCAACAAGTGTTTCATGAGTTTTGGAGAACTGTTTATTTCTTTGTGTGTTTGCTTATTTTTACCTGGAGGTTCTAGCATTATCTCTTTGTCTTTGGAGTCCAAGGGCATTATTAGAATTCATTTCTGATTTGGTTGCTCTTTGTCATTTTAAACTGGGACAACCTGAAGTCCCAACTGCTCTTTTTATTCTTAGGAAGAATTTTTGAATTGCATTTTATCACACACTTTATACATTCTCTTTTGAAAATGTATTTATGAATATTTCATAAATCACTTTCTACCTCTTATACCTGTAACTTCTGCTTATTCCTTTTTTTAAACATTATTAGTACATTTGCAGTACACCATAAATGCACTCATTGTGGATGGTTGGTATATGATACATTTCTTTTTACCTCTCCTCTCTTACTCCCACCTCCATCTTTTAAGCCCCTTCCCATTGCTAAAGATCTATTTCCCTGTTCCTATTGTCTATTTTTTATTTTTGCTCTTAAACTTATTTATACTTTGAGTTTCTCATATAAGAGAAATCATGAAGTTATTAAGCTTCTGTGTCTGATTTATTTCGCTTAACACTATGGATTCAAGGTGCATCCATTGCCCTACCAACCCCTCAGGTGTACCTTCTTCACAGCAGAGTGGTACTGCACAGTGCGGGAGCACCGCATTTTCTTTATATAGCCACGTGTTGATGGACACACAGGCGGCTTCCAAGACCAGCTCTTAAGAGCTGTGCTGCTGTAAACATTGGTGTGCTTTCTTGACCCACGTTCATTTCTTCTCATTTTGGCCACTTTGCTGATCTCTTCCCCATGTCCCTGCCAGGGCTTCAAAAGCACTCAGTCTTGTCCACACTCCTCCCCATGGCCTGCTGCAGGCGCCTTCCCACGCCAACTCTCGCTCCATCTGTCCCCATGCCCCTGCTGTTTCCAGCTGGTCAGCTTGTACAGCTGCAGTCCCTGCCGGCCCCATCTCTGTCTCACCTGGGTGCTCTCAGATCCACATCTCTTTTGACCTCCTGCTTATGAAAGTGACTATTCAGGAAACTGTGATTTGGCCACAATTTCCGTCTGTTAACATTTTACTGACAAATGCTCTTACTTGCTATTTTTCCTATTATTTTTTCCTTTTGATTGTCCATCGTCAAAGAATCAGACCGCCTCCTTCTTTTTAAACCAAACGTTTACAGAAAAACCTTGCATGGTTTAAGGCCTTGTCTGTGCTGCAGACCGAGGGCCTCCTTGAGGACCCGGTGTGTGTGAGCACTGCTCCGCCCTTCTCGAGACCAGCAGCTCGAGGCTGCTGGTGCTCTGGGGACCTCCTCACCAACACGCTGACCATCCAGCCACCGCCTGCCAGTGAGGCTTGCTGGGCCCTGCCAGCTGCCTCCTCCATGGGCCTCAGCCCCTTTAGTTCAGCCCTAGACCAGCGCAGCTCAGCCCCCACTCCCGGCCCCCGGGCTCATGTGCAGGTCAGCTGTGCTGGGCTCACACGGTGGCTGCAGCTCTGCATCTTGGTGTCCTTGCTCTCTCACTTTTCATTCCTTAGGGTTAAAAATGACTGATGCACTCACAGATGACCCTGAATTTCTGCTCCTCAGGGTTACGGTTTTGTATGTTTCTATCAGGAATAGGCTGCCCTTATGCCACCTTTACAGAATTCGAGTCTCCAGCATGTCTCGTGGCTGGCAGTCTCCATCAATGCCCCTGAGTTCTCTTGGCCAGACCAGTCCGGGCCCAGTGCCCTCAGGAGTTCCTCTACTGTCCCTTGGTCTTCTCTCCATTTATCGTGTGGAGACATGATAACCTCTCAACTGCTGAATTCAAAACTAGTAGAATCCTCGATAACTCATGTGAGTCCATCTGCTTTGAAGGAATCTTCTCCTTGCTGCATTACCAGAGGCTTCGGGCTGCAGCTGCAACTCTCCTGAGACACCAGCATCATATCTCAAGCCCAGCTGTTTGGTGGAGGGGGGAGATCTGGATCCAATGCAGGCCACAAGCTCCTGCACTGCTCACACCAGCCTCATTGACACACAGGGCCGAAGGCTCTGTCTGCACGGCACACTCTCCCTGCAGAGCCAGGCCGCAGGTGGAAGGAGCTCCACTGGCTGGGACCCCCAGTGCCGGGGGTTCGTGGACAATATCATTGCTGTTCTGCCCCTTGACACCACTGTGCACTACAGAAGACCCCCTAATTGGTTCATTTAGAGTGTGGTCAGGGTGGTCCACAAGCCCAATCCACTCCCACGCGTGAGACGTAGACCAGCTAACGATTTTAGACAAGAGATTAAGGTCCGAGCTCTGAGGGCTGCAGTTTCATCAGGTCACATGTAGTCTAGCTTGAGATCAAATTGAAAAATCAATTCAAACAGCACAAAAGCATGTCCATATGCTGGGGGAAACATGGAAACGAGTTCTCATGTCTCTGGTAAGCCATCTTGGACTGGCCAGCATCCTCTCCCTGCAGAGTACTTCTGGCAACTTGGTGGAGACGTTTGGCAGTCACAGATCTTCTCTTTTCTGCCATTATTAATCTTCCGTTGTGTAGCATTAGTGCACAATATGTCTAACCCCCTAACTGTGATCCACAATTAGTCTCTGAGTGACCACGTTAATAACACTGACATTAGCCATGTTCCTCTGAGTATTATACTGCAGTCCCCGCCTGACTGGATAATGTTTATAATAAAGGACCTGGATCCCAATAAATGGAGTCAAATAGTACCTAAGGTAAAAATGCAGTGATATGTTTCTTATTCCCAACACCCCCACTGCCTTGAAACTCGGTTAAACAGAATATTTTACTATTTTAAAGACTATGGCATAAAATATTATATTTTTTTCCTCTGTGAGAAATTCACAAAACCTAGTTGAGTCTCTGATATACAGGATATGAGCCTAATAAATATTACCTGAAATTGATTATACTATGAATCCGCTGGGAGGAACAAGAGAATAATTGTTAATGCATTATTAGCTGCTGGCAAAATACTATATTTTACATTTTACTGCACAGATGATATACCCTAGCACACAGTTATATTGCATGGTTTTTGTTAGCTTGGTAACTATTTTCCAGGGTTTTCCATTGGTATTTCCCACTGCAAAACAAAATGAATAGCATTTCTAAAGCAATGTTAGATAATTATGCTCTGTATACCAGCAAAGATGACCACCGTTAAAACACTGCTGATGACTTCCTGCTTCAAAGCATCTGGTCTTTAAATATTCTCCCTCTTAGGCAGTAGTGACTTAAATACGGTTTGTAATTTCCACATATATTCCTGAGCAGAGAATTTCCTTTTCCAAGTACAATTCACCAAGAATAGGAGCCACATACGGGACCGGAGACTCTCACCAGTGGCTGCCGTACACAAGATGGAATGCGTTCTTACTGCCGAGGCTCTGCAGAGAAAACACGGTGCCGAGAAGGTGCCGAGAAAGCGAGGAATCCTTTCCTGCCTGAGTCCCCAGCCATGCCGCCCTCTAGGCTTCCACATCTGAAACTCTGAGCCTGCTGCAGCCCTGATTGGCCTCTGACCTCAGGTGGGAGGGCCCTGAGCTGCTCCCGCCCCGCAGTGGCCTCAAGCACACCCTGATTCCTGTGGAACTCTGAGCGGCACTCCTTTAGCTGTGTCCTGGTCCTTGATAGGCCACCTCTACCCCCAAAGGCGATCTCACTGTTTTCAGCACAATACTCAGACCTTCATGCTAGAAAAGGTCCCTGGACCCAGCGATGTGCCAAGCTCTCTCCTGCCCTTCTTTCCTCCCTGTCCTTGTCTGCACGTGTTGGTTCTCTTTGTAGGGTTTTCTCTACACTCCAGGCTTACTGTGGAGCCTGAATTTAATCTTGGCCACACAAGACATGCAGCTGCACTGATCTGCAGTCTTCTTGACTGGCAGTACCTGCCTACCAGGATGGACTTCTTAGCACCTTGAAACCCAGTGTCTGTGTCTGTTCTGCCTCTGAACCCATGCCAATGTCCTTCATAGCACTTTGGCTCCAGGAAAATTGTAGATCACGTGGCAAAGACTGTCCTGACTCTGTAAAGTCAGCACAGAGCCCCACCATATCCTGCTGCTTTGGTTACTAAAACAAGTCATCACCTCAAGTTGTGGGTGCTTTCCTTGGTCCCCGCAGAACCTGGGGGTCTGCTCTGTGGGGATACCACTGGCCTCACTCTGCCCACCACAGGCATCATCAACTCCTAGTATCTGGTTGTAATCATCTGGTACCCAGCAATCACCCTATGATCTGGAGGCCATCATTGGGTATCTGGAGGTGGTCACTTGCTGCCCACTGGCCACCAGTGTCTTCCAGGATCTGAAGGTCCTATAGCCATGGAAGCTTTTGCCCAGGGAATATTCTTCTGGATGGAGTTTTATTTGCATATAACAAAAAGTTTAAAAACAAAAAGCCCAGCTTGCCATGAGCACCTTTTGTGAGCGTTCTGTTTGATCAGAATCCAAATATATTTTAAACCCAAATTCCATGCATTTTACAAACTGCTTTTTGTTGCTGTTGATGTGTGTGCTTTCTTAATTTCTGGTAATGCTCAAGCCTGTGGTTCCCTCTATATGGTTTTTCTAAGTCTTGATCCCATTCACTGCCAGAAATTAAAACAAAAAGGCCGTGTGACTCCCTTGTTCTGACTCCTGAAGTTTTGAAAAGAAAGCTATTGTTAACTACAAATTACACTGAATAACTCACTTGGTGTGGGTTTTTTCTCTCAATTCTAATTATTAATAATTACCCTAAAGTTTTGTAGCTGAGTGTAAAAAGAAATATTCTTGCTCCTACACACCAAAAGATTGTGGCCCCCTTCCCATTTCCCCCCAGTGAAACTTCCTAAGAAGCAGAAGTAAGAGTAGCATGCAGTCAGCCTTGTTTTATGAAATAAATGTGCTCTGGGAATACAGTGTCCACTTGATCTTATTTTCAATGAATCTGGAGAATTAACTGCTCCCAGCAATGAATTATTGGATATAGCAGTCATTCTTGGTAAATAATCACCTTTTGCCACATGTGGGATCTTAATAGCATGCCTGTACGTTTGATTTTAGTGAAGAAGAACATCCCAGAGTCATGCAGGAATATAGTCTGCCAGGGACGTCGTTTCGTGGTGGAAACCTGAGGGCTGCGGTGCACAGCGCTTTGAGATGAAGACGGATGTGCTGGTCTCACAGGTGTGCAAACCTGAGCTCATCAGTGTCAGGCCGTGAAGCAGAAAAGGCCCAAGGAACCTGGTCACCCGGGGAGTCTCGGCCCATAATGGTGCCAGGGTGTCTCCTGTGGCAGTTGGCCACCACAGCACCACTGTGCATCTGAGAACTTCACACAAAACATGCAGACTGGCCCATTCCAGCTCCACTGGGGTCCAAAGCTTAATAGTCCCTTCAGAAGAAAAGATTCACCTGATTTCAGATTTTGATTCTATAAACATGAAAAGCAATATTAAGCTGAATAGAAAATGTTCAAAATTATCTTTCCAAATGAGAAAAAAGAGATAGGTTTGTACTGCTCAAGCATTGATATGTTCGATAGATAGTAGCTTTTGGCTTCAATACAGTTTCTTTCTCTCTCCCCTCCACCTCTTCCTACTCTCTTCCCCATCCTGCCCTCCTCCCTCTCCTTTTCTTCCTCCTTTTCCTCCTCACCCTCCTTGTCTGTCCACTAATCTGAAACAGGTAAGACAGGTAAAGTCCACACACTTGACTCATCTCGGTCAATGCGGACGTCCAGAGAGGAATGGCTCCCAGCCACACAGCAGTGGTTAACACACACCCCGAGCAGCCGGCCCGCAGACCCGCCGGGGTTCACCTGCGGAGGAGGCCTCTCCGAAGGCCTGCCCCTCCAGCACAGCACTACTGAGTGAAGAAGACTGCTGCCCCTGGAAACCATTGCAGGAACATAAATGAGAATCATTCACTGCCTCGGACCAGCGGAACCAGAATTTATGAAACTAGCGGTGGAACCCAATTCACAGAATGATTCTGCTATAAACCCAGTTAAAATGGAAAGGGAGGGAACTGAGATTTCCCTCATTTTCCCTCCCACTGCTACAGCACTGTATTTAATTGACTTACAATTTTTCCCTAATATAATTCTTTATGAAACCTGCCTTGAGCAAGGGATCCATGATTGTTCACCGAGGGTCGTGCCTCATTTGTTCCTGTAGATTGTGCCTAATTAACGTTAACTTGTCTGTACATAAAAAGTACAATAGGCTGTCCTTTCCAATTTAATTCCGACAGTTTAATCGAATCTGTATTCTTTCAAAAATAATTAGATCATTTACACTTCATTAACATGTAATGTAATGTTGGGACATCCATCATAATGATTTCTTATTTTTCTTGTGCAATATTATCCCCTCTAATGAAACTGCTAACACCATGCATGCCTTAATTAGCTGTATCATATCACTGCCGATTTCTGAATAAAGCCCTTTTTACATATGAAATTGAATTATTTCAGTAGGTGCATTTTCAGCAAAATCTGTTCTTCTCTTATTAGAAACACCTTCGCATGACCAAACTTCACAGTGCTGTGACGAGTGCCATTGTGGCGGCCCAGTCCTGGCCCAGCTGAGAGGAAGGGCAGGCCTGGATGAACGTGGCAGAGCTGCTTTTCCATGTGATGCTTGACAGAACATTGCAGGCTTCCGTGGGCACCCAGGCCAGGTCCACACATGCCATCTCAGCTGTTTGGCAGCAGGGAAGTCATTCACTGAGATCAAAGAGGTGATCCACCAAGCAAAACGATGACACTTCAGACAAAGTTGGCTCAGATGAGCGGGTGAGAAGAAGCTGCAGGCACACCTGGTTCAGGTAAGACGAAAAGGAAGATGAAGAAACTACCTGCCGCAGGCAGGCCAGAGTAAGGCACCTAGCAGATTATGAGCCACTTGACCACAAATGATTGTGAGCCAAGTAGAGCAACACCTGCAGGCATGGGACAACTCATCACAGAGAAAGTAGCACCCGATCCTCAGCTGGGACTTGTCTGATAGGAGGAGTGAGTGGATATGAAGGGACCACATGTGATTCCATCGCATCAGTTGGTCTGTTTAGGAGGAAGTGGGAATCTGAGGGAGGGGGAAAGTTCGTGAGGGTCCTTATGGGAGGAAGAGCCGCTACTGAGAGATGAGGTACATGTTCATGGCCCACAGGGTTCAGCCTTGGTCCCGTACCTGCCCTGTCCTGTTTCTAGCTGTCATCTCTCCTCCTGCACTGCACTTGCCTTTCCCTCAAGCTTTCTTTTTTTAAACTACATTTACTGGTACATTTTAGATATACACAATATACACATGCACCATAGGGAATTTGTACTTGTACATGACACAACTTGATTCTTTTTTTCCCCCATTCCTCTACTTTCCCTTCCCTTCTTTATTTACAAAAGCTCTGTTTCCATTTTTTCCTCCTTTGCTCATCATTTTTTTCTTTTCCCTTCCTTCCTTTCCCTTCCCCATCTCTAAGGAATAATTGACAAATGTTGGTTATAGTTATGGAGTACCATGTGATATTTCATGTAGGTAAACACTGTGGAAAGGTTGCAGCAAGCTAATTAATATATTCATCACCTCACACTTACCACTTTTTGTGATCAGAAAATATAAAATTACTCTCTTATTAACCAACAGGTATACAGTATATTGGTAATAAGTAGAGTCACCTTGCCATACAATGGACCTCTTGAAGTTATTCATTCTAACCTTTGACCAACATCTTCCCAAACCTCTCCCCCATAGTTCCTTGGCTGCTACCATTCTATTCTGTTTCTATGAGTTCAGTTTATTCAGATTCCACATATTGGTGAGATCACACAGTATCGGAGCCTTTAGTGCCCAGCTTGTTTCACTTGGCCCAAGGACCTGCATGTTCACCTGCATGTCATTGCTAAATGACAATATTTCCTCCTTTTATAAAGTTGAGTAGTTCACAGACTCTTCAAAAAAAAGCTTGGTCAATGAAATTATGGGGCTCAAAATCAACATACAAATATCAGTGGCATTTCCATACACCATTCAAAAAAGAAGTCAAGAAAACAACCCCATTTATAATAGCATCAATAATATAAAATGCAAAATGTTTAGGCATAAATTCAGTCAAGAAGGTGAAAAATATGTGGAGTGAAAACTGTAAAACTGGATGAAAGTAACTGAAGAGAACATAAATGAACAGAATGGCACCAAGTGTTCATGGGTTGAAAGAATTAATATCATTAAATATCTATAAAACCTAAAATGACCTGCAGATCCAATGCATTCTCTGCCAAAATTCCAATGGATTGTCTTAGAACATCCTAAAACTTACATGCAACCACAAAGAATCCTGAATAACTAAAGCAATCTTAATAAACACAAAAAAACTTGGTGGAATCACATTTGCTGATTTCAAAATGGACTATGAAACAACAGATAAAATAGACAACCAATGAAACAGAATGAAGAGTCCAAAAGTAGTTCTACACAGCGGTGTTTGGCAGGTCTTGGACAAGGGTGTTAAAAACATACTATAGGGAATTGGGAGAGTCTTGAGTAAATGATGTCAGGAAAGCTGCATACATATATTAAGGAAAATTCATTTTTTAAAAATTAGTTCAAAATTAAGTAAATACTTAAACATAAGATACAAAACCGCAAAACTACTAGAGAAAAATTCTCATGACATTGGTCTGAGCAATGATTTTTTTATATGATCCTAAAAACACAAGCAATCAAAGCAAAAATAGAAATGGGATTGTATCAAACAAAAAGCTTCTGCAGAGAAAAATAAACAATCAACAGAATGAAGAAGCACCCTGCAGAAGGGGAAAAAATATTTACAAGCCAGATAGCTGATAAGGAGTTAATATCCAAAGGGTTCTGAAGAACACAAATGAATCAGTAACAAGAAAATGAATAGCACAATTTACAAAACATAAAAAAGGCTTGAGTGAATACTTCTCAAAAGAAGGTATACAAATGACCAATAGGTATGTGAAAAAGTTCTCAACACCACTAATGGTCAGGGAAATACAAATTGAAACTACAATGAAATCCAACCTCACACCTGTTAGGATAACTATTATCAAAAAAGAAGAGAAAATAAACATTAGTGAAGCTGTAGAAAAGAAGACAGCTTCTGTGTGTTGTTGGTAGAAATTTAAATTAATATAACTATTATGGAAAACAGTGTGAAATTTCCTTAAAAAGTTAAAAAAATGGAGCTGCCACGTGACCCACCAGTCAGTCTCACTGGATATACAGCCAAAGGAAAGGAATCAGTATGCTGAAGACTTCTGTGGCCCTGTGCACAGAAGCAGAGGCAGGGAATCGAGCTTGCATCCGTGCATGAGTGATCACTATGGTTTATAGCTAGATCTCCCCAGCACCTTCAGTGCGCATGGGCAGGGTCTTTGAAAGGTGGCTGAATCATGGGGAAGCCACAGCTAGATGTGACGTAGGCGGGAGGGCCTGGTCAGGAGAGGGGGGCTGTAGGAGTGTAAGCTGCAGGGTGCGTCTCCCTCCCCAGCTCCCCCATGGCTCCCTGCCTCCCAGCCACCCTGACATGGGCAACTCTTCTTCTGCCGGGAGCCTGCCAGCTTTGGGCTGAATCCTCTGAAAATGAAAATGAGCCCAAACAAACATCTCCTCCTTAAAGGTGTGGGTTTCAGGTATTGTGTTCCAAGGATGAGAGAGTGAGTGAATAAAGAAACTTTGTTATGTATACACAATAGAATATATTCCTCTCAAAACAAAGGAAGCTAGGAATTTTTACTTGTGTTCTGGTTGGCTAACTGCACTGTTCTATCTGATGCAACCCTGCCTTGGCCAGGATCTAACTGAAATACAGATTAAGTCACTCACCTCCAATGAATCCTGCATCCTCTTTATGCTATTCCAGGAAGACCACAGCTCAGACAACAGCTGACATCCCAGCTCACCTGCATGAACATTTTGCTTCAATCACACTACACAACATCATGCTTTTGCAAAGCTGTTCCCTCTGCCTAAAATGCTCTTCCCAAAATTATTCACCAAACTCCTACTTATCCTTCAGAACATAGCTCATATGCTGCCTCCCCCAGAAAGCTTTTTCAAGATTTCAAGTCTAAGTCTGATACAGCTAGATTGTACTTTTTCAAAATGAGCTGTTGATAACACAACATACAGGGTCACATTACCACGTAGTTCCTTCAACTCTAGGTATCACTAAACTCTTGGGGTAGAATTCACTCTGAACTCAAAGGATTGAAGCAATAAGCAGTGAGCATAAGTAGTCAGAAGACACAGATTGAAGTCCCTGTGTGTCTGTCAGTCAGTCCATCAATAGGGCCCCCTGAACCCTTGGGAGTCTCATGTCTCATGGGTAGCATGCAAGTTATGATCCCTATAGTGTGGGTTTCTGAGGCTCAAAGGAGAAAACTCTTTGAAGAGTTCTGCAGACTCGAAGGCCCTATAAATAGGAGTTGAAACACACAGACAATATTACTCAACAAATATTTATTGGGTGCCAAAACATGAGAGTCTAAAAGACAAACATCCCATTTCAACCAACTCAGAAAGACCTCTAGTCCTTTGCATGGTGTGAAACCCGGATCTGCAGGCCCAAGACACACACATCCTGAAGCTCACTCTTCTACATGTGACTCAAGTCCGTCTGCACTGGAAAGCTCAGTTCCGGGGCTGCCAACAAAAGAAAAGAGTGCGTGCAGGGTGCCATGGGGCTGCTGCATGCAAGCACCTGTGCACCCACCATCTGCAAGCCCAGAGTCCTGGCCTGGCATCTCTACAACCTGCTGTGCTCACACCAAGGCCAGAACCAAACAGGGATGGCGGAACTAGTCAACAGAGCGCTCGCAAGGAATCTGACCCTTGACACAATAGCCCTCCATATATATCGTGTTTTATTATTCCAAGAAATGGTCCAAAAAGAAGAGAAGAGTATATTTATTTAAAACTTGGTCCAGGGCTCCAAGAGCATTCTCTAGGCCTCAGAGATGCTCTTGTCCTAAGACAGGGATCACACAGTTGATTTGGGATGATCTATAAGTACAAAATAAGATCAAAGCTGGAATGGAGTAAACCAGAAAACCCATTAGAAAATAATGATACACCAAATATATTTCGTATGTCCAGAAAAATGTCACATCCCTGTAGGGTGGGTGCATGAACATTCACACACCCATTCCCAGGGGGCTTCTGGGTTTGCTGATAGAGTTCTTGGCTCCAGGCTCTGAGAACAGTCCGAGGGCCAGAGCGCGGACCAGCACCCACGCTGGGCGCTTTGCTGTTCTGTTTTCTTTTGCATCTGCTCTTCAAATCTTTTCTCCACCATTAAATAAGCAGAAAGCATCCATGGATTTTTATTTGTTCAAAGAAAATGGAGGAGTGTGGAATGCAACAATTCCAGTGCCTTTTGATTCTTTTTTGCTTACCTTCTCCTCAGATGCGACGAGGCATAAGCAGGGTGGCCACAGGACCACAAAACAGAGGTAGCCAAATATCGCTTTCCAATGTTGAGTCTTTTGAAAGCAGCACAGCATAATTGTCCTGCAAAACATTTTGGGGAATCCAGGCTACTAATTAACTGCTAGTGCATCAATTAGTTATAATCGCTGTAATAATACACAAACAAGGGCAGGAAGCTTTGTGCTGCTGCGCCTCTCTGTGCATTTGGTGAACATTTTTTGAAGCCTTTCCTTTGAAAATTTAAGTTAATAATTTATTTCTAATGAATCAAGTCTTTCTGGTATAGGGCATTGAAATGGCTGGAAAAAAATGATGCTGTTAACATAATTTTGTTTTAAAGAAAACTTTCAACATGAAGAGCAACATTCTCATATTAATGTTTCTATTCTCAGTTTCCAGAGGGGTCATGAAGAATTAGGCAGTGAAGACATTAAAAAGGGAGCAAACGGATTGAAGTCACAGGAAATGGGTTTTATTTCTTTGGTGAGTGATTTGGAGTTTCATGAAAATTTAGCTCCATCTTCTGCAATATCTACAAGCATATGTAACACATACATAATCTATGAATAAAAGTAATTCGCAATAAAGCAAAATTGTTTATGCACCTAACTTCCTATTCTTGTTTGGTAGGAAGAAATGATTCATGGAAGTAAATCCATTTGCTGAAACAAATTTCAAGTAGTAAAAAACCTGCTATGCACCGGCAGCTGTCCACACCCCAGACCGATGTTCTCATAAACACAGCACTGGGGCCACACTTTTCCTTTCTTCTTTCTTTCTTCTTAGCTGTGGAATAAAGGGGTACATTTTCCTCTCTGGTTCCTCTGTGTCTTTGTCCAGTTTCCTTAGAGCCCTACTCACTTCCTCTTCTCTGTCTTTAGAGGGTGACCGTGGGAAGAGACGCCTTCTGACTTCCGGGTGCCTACCACTCACCCACCTGACAGGTGGAAAGCACGCGCTCCTCCTTCCACTCTCCGTGGAACCGGCTTGTTGCTGCTGACGAAGGCAGTCTGTGCGCTAATTGCATCCCAGCACACCAAAAAGACTTGACGTAGCTTTAGAATATTTACATTGCTGAAATATTTTGGTCGAAAACCCGTTTTTCAAAACATCAGAGTGTGTCAACAGACTTCAGTATTTTTGAAGCGGAGTGAAAGTGGCATCCTAAAACCCTGGGTCTGACAGAGTCTCCCCAGACTTTGGGTGGCCTCAGTCTATCCCTGCTTCAGGCACTGCTGTGCTGGGTGGAGACCTGAATGCCCATACCCTTACAGGAGACAGCTCCCCTGACTGAAATACTCCAGAAGATTCTTGAATTCGGTTTCTTGTCATGCTTACTCTTTTCATTGAAGACTTATTTAACAGGGTCGGAGTTCGTCTCTTGATATAGCTCTCAGCTTTAGGATGCAGAGGAAGAGGAAATTCAAAAAAGAAAAAGACCCAGCCCCATTGCCAAGCAGTTTAAACTCTAAGAATGGGTGGGGGGAAATCATTTAAATAGGAAGCCAGGGCCAGGACAGGGCTGCCGAGGAAAGGGTGTGCCTTGTGGCTGGGAGGGCAGAAGCTGAGCCCAACAGCAGCAGCCAAAGGTCCTCAGGACTGCAGAGGTGTCAGAGCTGGACAACAACATCGCATGGATGCCAGGGGAGCAAACGCAGCCAGGGGGCCGGCAAGGGAAAGGGGAGTCCAGAGACAGGCACCTTGGGCACCGTGGGCAGAAGTGGTCCCAGGAGGAATGGCCAGCAGCCCTCCCCTCAGCATTACACTGAATGTCCCTAAACAGTCCTAAGCATCAGGCAAGGCTTACCTGGCCATTGAACAGATAAGCACTTACCTGCAAATGGGCTTTCCCCGATAGGCATCTCGGCACACATCACCTGTGTGCTAGAAAGGCAGCGCTGGCTGCAGGACCAAGGCAGGGCAGGTCCTCACTTCTAATCTTAAAGGGATGCTATGAGTTCCCAGGGGCAATATCAGGGCTCCTACATCACGCCTGGAGGGAGCTAATGTCGGCATTGTCTATTGAAGTCGTGCAGTTGTGAATACTTGCTATGTGTTTCTGTGATTTTATGGACCTTTCAGACTTTGAGAATAGCATCAACTGCACGTGTGTGAGCAATTTAAATGAAAGGAGTGGTAACTTTAGGCAAGAGAGGAAGGCAAACGGAAGGCGTAGGTGTGTGAGGCTGGGTGGCTTTCACAGCACACGTGTGGTGGGTCCCTCGAGCACCAAGCACAGGTCCTTGGGAGAAGAGATAGTGACCACCAGCCAGGGTCTGCTTGGCTGAGGCTGTTTGACCATGGACATAAAAAGTAACAAAAGAGAATAAATAAATCAGAAGGGCCTGAGAAGTGCAGTTCTCCCCTGCATTTCCAGGAACGAGGGCACGTGGCGGTAAGGAGCCCCAAGCCGCAGGAATGCGCATGGACCGCAGTGTTCCAGTGGGCAGTCAGTGGCTCCTCTCTTGTTCCCCTTTCTGCACCTCTCTGTGGCTTCCCTTCTGCTCACACACCATGTGGCTACTAGGTCTGTGTTCTTCAGCCCCCGGTTGTCCACATGGGCAGTGGCCTGTGCCCTCGAGGTGAAGAGGGGAGCAGGGAACACAGGCCTGGAGAGAGGAGACCCCTCTTGCCTGTTGCTTTGGGCAGAAGGCCACTGGATTCTGCCCTCATTTCCACATGGCAGGAAGGGAAGTGGCTGATTGAATTCATGAAATAACACTTGCTGGAAGAGGCCAGCATTAAGCAGAGGGGCCAGCTGCCGGTGAGCTGAGATCCACGCTTTCACTGAGCAAAGCGAATTCTGCCTTCACACTCTTCATTTCACCCCACTCAATAATAACTATACATCTCCACCCTAGAGGGCAGAATGAGCCTTAGCATCGAGATGTGTAATCATAGTTTGATAGGACGTGAGCCAAGGGACCTGTCTGTCTATGTGCCTATGACTGCAAACCAGAGAACCTCTGACCTAAGAACCTGCAGTCTAGGGACCTTCACCCCGCTGCTGCCATATATTCTCTGCAGATGCCCCTGATACCTGAGCCCTCTTTTCTCCAGCTAGAGATGGATGCACTCATGAAGGTCAAAAGTGACCTGCAGGGCCTTCCCAGTGCCCCCTTCACCATGTACCTGTCAGCAGGGAGATACACGGAGCAGATACAATCAGCGCATGTGCAGCAGTGGAAGACAGGTATGTGGCACACACCTTCCATGTCACTCTGCCCCTCCCAGCCTGCCTCTGAAGCTGCCAATCTTCATTCCTTTTTTTTTTTTTTTTTGGTACCAGGGATCTAACTCGTGTTTGCCAGGCAGGCACTGTGCGACTGAGCTATATCCCTGGCCCCAAATCTTCATTCCTATTTTAACACAGAGACTGGAAAGGCCCAGAGATATCTGCATGGGCCAGTGTGTTCTTAGGCACAAGGAAGGAATCAAGAAATGCTTCTGCAATTGGATAGGTATCCCGAGAGCCCCACCTCCTCCCGCTCTGGCCACCACCGGTCCCTCTGCTGAATTGGGAGCATAGATGTTGATGGTCCTCTGTCAGACTTGGTGGCTTTTCTTCCTGCTTTACTTCTGGGAAAATGGTCCTCCAAAGAAACCTGTCATCTAGGTCCCCAATAACTCCAGGCAATCTAAACTTTTTAATTAAGGTTGTCCCTCAGCCCCCATCTGGAATTAACAGCTGTTCCGGCATGGTTAACTTTTGAAGATTGTTAATGCAGTTTTCTTCCTGGAGTGGAGAGACTTTGACTCTTACCAGCTTCCATGCCCATATCCCTGCCTGCTCTGGGGACCTGGCCACCTCAGGCTGCTCTGCCAGGGTCTGCAGGAGGCTCAAGGTCTGCAGAGCAGCTACCTGGGACCGCAGAGGGCTCTGGGGCAGCCTTCCAGGGTTGGCCCCATCGAGGATGCTGCTTCTGGCCCACTCACAGATATTGTTGAATCTGGAGCATTGATCCTATGTTTGGTGTGAAAAGAAGTTAAAGCCCTGATCTCGTTAGATAAACGGGTTCTGGTGAGAGATCACAGAGAGAGGCTCCCTCCTTTTGTAGATGCTGAATGGCCACAGCAGGCAGCTTCTTGTGCACAATTGATTTCAAGCAGAGTTTTGTCTGAAAGATGCTTCTAGATTATGGCAAGAAAGCATTCTATAATCCTTCTGCCAATGCAGTTATGTTTAACAGACATGCAGCGCTTATCACTGATTGATAACACTTAACTCAAAACATATTTCAGCTTTGGGAATGTCAATATTTTGCCTCCGAGTGAAGGTGACCCCTGCTCTGCGTGTTTGCTAAGTGTGCACCATGGTTTGCTGGTAAATTTGTAAGGGTGGTCGTGTGGGCAGGCTATTATGGATTTGTTATCTTAGCCTGAAGTGTTTGCTGCTGATTATGTGATTAAATCAATAATAATTTCTGTTTGGATCCTGGGCTTTTCGACTCATCTTCTGGTTCACGCTGTGGAGCAGAACAATGAGCTCTAACGCAGGACTCTCAAGTGCTTTGTTGTGGAGGAAATGCCAGAGGTACGGCAGGTGGCTCTAACAGCTCTTCAAAAAGCAAAATATTATAACAATTCTGCAGGTAAATAAACAAGTGGTCCTTTGCTGCTGAGGAACATGACAGGTAGGAGATGGAGCTGTTGAATCAATGTGGCTGTTTGCTCTGGCTTCACCTGAAGTCCTATCCTGTCTACAGCTTGCATTCCATACAAAACAGATTATGTTTCTGTTCTGAGGAGGGGGCATTTGCATTTAAGCAGCACAGGGCTCACTCACATATCTGGATATTGAGGTCCTTGGCAGTTTTGCATCACAGAGCAGAGAGCTGCCTGGCACCCTTCTCTCTCCCTCTGGGATATCCCAAGTGGCCAGCAAGAGAGGCCCAGGGCCCTCTGCTAACCCTTACCCAGGTTCCAGGAAAGCACACATTTCCCTTCTGTGAGTTCTTGGCTTGAGCTGTCCTCAGTGGCACAAGATGGCACCTCAATTCACAGCAAAGGGCATCAGAAGTCTATATGCAAGAGTCATTCTTGCATAAGCCTGCACTGTGTTGGAGGACCTTTGGCTGGAGAATCTTCCCTCCTCTTCCTCCAGTGCCCAGGTGCCAGGAGAGGATGACTGCTCCAGCCACTCAACCAATGCAGGACAATTTGAGGCAGTTCAGCTGCCGGGTGGAATCACAGGAACACCAGCAGGGCCAGGAGTGGTAGTACACACCTGCAGTCCCAACAACCTGGGTGGCCGAGGGAGGAACATCTGATCAGTCACCTTCCTCCATATGGGAAAACAGAGCTTTGTTAATAAGGCCACTCTGGAAGAGTGACAGAAAGCGAAGGTAGTTTTCACAGTGACAGGATAGTACTGGGCGAATGCTTCCACCCTAAGAGCAGTGCACACTACAGTAGACAACAACTGTGTGAATCAGTTCTTTTAAATAACAAATAGCCCCAAGTGATGTTAAATATTACTAAAAAAAAAAAAAAAAGACAGCCCCAGGGATTAATGTTCATCAGTTTGTTGGTAAAAGGCAAGGCAAGTTTCCTGAGGTTCTTACTTTGAGAGCCATTTCGGTATTTATTACTTGTATGCAATTGTAATTGTAATTACTATTTATCTATCTGGAGTTGGTCTTTAAAAAAAAGATTATTTTGTTAGAAGACTCGGGCCAGGGAGGGGAAAAAACTTTTAGTTTCCAGAACAAAGCCAAATTACTGCTCATGTGGCACAGAAGCCTCCACCTAGGCAGCCCCAGGACAAGAAGTACACTTGGCCTCTGAGAAGGACCTCATTCTCTGTGACAGTGACCTCAGCTACACAGAGCTGCACGAGTCATCAGGCCCTCCAAAGACTGGCTCCTTTGCTTTACACTGCGGTGCACTGCCATGAAAACGTGAGGCAAGTCCAGCTTCTGGGTCACTCTTCCTGGAGTGATGGGACACCCGACATGTGACCCCACTGTGCGCTCTGTCCAGAGCTATGAGCTGGGCCAGCTTGGAAAGAGAGAAATCTGAGGCAGGAGTGGTGTGCACACCTGCAGCTCCAACACCCTGGGTGGCTGAGGGAGGAAGGTTGTGAGTTCAAGCCCAGCCTGAGCAACTAAGCAACCTAAAATTAAAGAGCTAGGGATGTAACTCAGTGTGAGTGCCTTGGACTCAAACCCTGGGGGAAGCAGAGAGAGAGAGAGAGAGAGAACTCCATAAATACTTGAGTGGGATCAGACTCCATGGGCTGGCCTTTCAGAGAGCTCTAGAATGACAACCAAACAAATAAAAATGAAGCTCTTCCCCTCTGGAGAAAAACCCAGGCACATGGCAGTAGAGCAGCTGGCAGATTCTGAGAGTGGAAGGGGGTCCCTCTGTCATTCTGGGGGTGCTGGGAAGGGGACATTAGAGGTTCTTTGTTCTTGGCACCTGCAGAGTTCTGCAGGTTCAGTTGGAGTCTGTGGCCAAGTCTGGGAGGAAACTAGCACTGCAAGTTCTTCACACACATCTCAGGGACCTGGGCTGGACTTAGGGTGCCTGGGTGACAGGAGGCAAGGAACTGGCCATCTTGTAATCAGGCCATTTACCATCACACAAAGAGAATTTGGGGTTTATCTGCCACAGAATAAATTTTCCTTGACTACTTCCACAGGCTAATCTAGGACCTTTCTCTCTCTTTCCTCCTTTCTTTCTACTGTCCTTCTTTGCATGAGGTTAAGGGCTGAATTCTGGAGACAGTTTAAAAATTCATTTCAGTGAGGCTGAGCGGACCTCTCCATCCCATTGGGAATTATTTCAAGGTGATTGTGTTAGCCAGAGTTTGCAAGGGAACAGATTTAACACAGGACATATAATTTATAGGATTATTTTATAATACTCACCCAAAGAGTCAAGGGCAGAAGAGTACAGGAGAGCTGTCCCAAAGGACCCCAGACCCAAAGAATCCAGCTGAGGACCCGGATCCCCGACAACATGCTGCATGAGTCCAGCTGAAGACCTAGAGCCCAGGATAGTCTTATACAAGACTGTATCAAGGAGCTGCAAGAGAAAGGCCCAAAGGCCAGTGATGGAAGCTAGAAAGTCTGCACCAGCGAGGTGAAGTTCTGGAACCAGGCATTGGAGGCAGAAAGCAATGCTCAAAGTGAGGAGCGGAGCTCCCCCAGAAAGAATCACAGTCATACTCAGCAACAGCAAGAACCAGAGCTCCTCCGAGAATGAGAGCAGCTAAGTTCTTAACAGAAAAACCAGAGTGACAAGCTACTCCAGGAGAATCCACAACACACCATCATCCCCTTTAGTTCTGCCTTTATGTTGCTAACAACTTTAGGTGGGCCTTCCATACCCAGCACCATGCTGATTCAGTTCAGCTGGGTCTTACAAGTTGACCATTAGTTAATACACTACAATGACCCCAGGCCAAGCCTGCCAAGAGTATCCTAGGGCCACAACATGCCATGGAAGTCCACACTGGTCAGTTGAGGCACTCTGCCTTTTCTCGTTTGTAAATGCATTGAATTTATAGAAAGGTAGCTTGGCATCACTCACTGTTACTCAGACAAATAACACACCCCTTTGGAGTTAGCATGCAGTACATGTATATAAAACGCTTTGTTCTCTTTATATTCCCCCCAAATTTTCCCACTTTATTTTTATTTAAGAAAAAAAGTTTTTGCTCCCGCAGCATGCTTACAAATTGCTAATGCTCACTGACTTGAATTTAGAACCAGTAAAATCCACCAAAAGGAAGATTTCACCATTTCCATGTGCCTCTTACCGTCAAAACAACTGTGTCAGTCTCTTAGCTCAGGTACATTGGAAGCCCACCTCTCTGCACAGGTTGTTTTAAAGGCCTCTGGCCTCCTGAGGCCACAGTGGCCCAGGGGAGGTGTGCCACGAACGCTTCACCAGGCTGCTCTGTGGACCTCAAGGATTTGCTGACACAACGGCTCTATTTTTCTTTAGTCAGCAAAGAATTACCACACTTGACACATCAAGCTACCGATAAAGCAGGGTCAACTAAAACAACCCGAGAGGAAAGAACTTGAAGGGGAGATTTTGCAGCCAGCCAGACATCACCCCTGCTCCCAGGCCAGGCTGGTGCTTCTGTGTTTGAGGCACAGGCCCTACTAACAGAGCTCTAGAGGGACACACGCACTCCTCTTTAGGTGTGAGAAATGAGAGTGCTCTGGCTGCTGTGCTGGTATCCATCGTCTTTTAAAGTATTCTCACCTGTTAGAGTTCCGTGGTCTTCCTGGGGCGAATATGAGTTATGCTCTGCTTTCTCAGGCAACTCCTTGGTTTCTATCCAGGTACGAGGCAGTGCTAGACATCTGGGGCAGTTAGGGAAGGAGGCGTAATTCTTTTCAATAAAATTTGCTGGCCTTAACCCAAAGTGAATAGTTGGATAGACCTTAGCACATCAGAAGCAATAGCCTGTACTTGCTGCTGCACCCCAAGAGGGACCCCAATACAAATGATCAGAAGGGTATCTCTGCTGCAAAGACGAAAGTCCCTTTAGCCATGGTGTCACCTGCTCAAATATTTACAGTGGCTCCAGGATTTTGCATTTGCAAAATCCAAGCCCTTCGTAGAAATGTGTCACCCAGAACCAGGTGGAAAACTGCCGACCACAGAAGCTCATAGTGTACCCCTGGCATACTCATGACAGTACCTCAACTTCCTGCTCCGTTAGCTGTGCTAACCCGCATGTGGATGGGAGTAGGCATGTCAAATGACCCCACCATACTGTGCACCGGAGGTCTTCTATCTCACGACAGCAGAACGATCAGAGGGGAGAGGCACATGCAGCCAGCCCGGGTAGAAGCAGGCAGTTCGGTGCTAGAAGAGATCCTGATTCACACTCAGGTAGGAAGGACTGCATTAACATTTTCATCTGTCAATTCTTGTAACTGGGTATCTTCCTGCAACTGTAGTTCCAAGCTCAAGTCACGGCCCTGGGCCATGTAGAAGAGGCCTGGTTGTGCTGTTTAAATGAGCACTTTATATTGCCATGTTGGTCAGTGACTATTAGAGCCCATGAACTGCGGCCAGACTGTGCACACCTGTGACACACACGAGTGACCATGTGCAGGCAGGGCAAGGTCTCCAGGCAGCAGCATTCTCTGCCTCTAAAAGCATCACTGTGGAAACTAAAGGGAGCACACAGCAGCTTGGCTTCTTGAAGTTTTATCACCGTGGCTCCTGAAGGCTGCCAGCCCACTGACCAGAGGGCAGAGAACTCCGATTCCAAGAGCGAGTGTTCCACACGAGCTGCAGGGAATGAGGAAGGTTTCATTCTCCAGGAGCCACTGTATCATTTTGTGTCATGGGGTGGCAGAAAAATTCACGAGATAAGTTTGGGTGAGAAGAAGAGGAAAGCACAAGTTTTGCTTATTGCTATTTTCTAAAGGAAGCATCTGAAAAATTAAGATACCTAGATACCTCTAGCCAATGAAACTAGCAGATCCTCCAATAAGCAGGGCCATCAGCGCTTGCTTTGTACTTCAGTTAGGATGGAGAAGGACCCTCCAGTTGGCTGCCTTCAGCAAGGACTCCAAACACTACGGGTTGAGGGAAAGTGTGAAGTCACATTGTCCTGAATCATCCACCATCTTCTGTGACAGTGAGCCTGAAATCCTTGGATTAGGAATTTTAGCCTGAACAAGCAAGCCTGCCTAGAGTAGAAAGTGTGGATGCGGAGGAGGCCTTCACAGGACGAAAATTTCACCAGGGATGCCTGGAGAAGGGAGGGAAGAACAAGGGTGAGTCTTCCCGCTGCAGACAAGCTGTTTGATCTGGGAGTAAAACGGGGCACAGGTTTTCAGCCTTGATGCAATGGCATGTACCTTTTCTCCTCCATCTGCTTAAAAACTCGGGGTTTATGTGCCAAAGAAAGACCTAGCAAAAATGTTCAAAGAGTTCACCAAATACAATCCATGGTTTCCTCAGATAAGCACCAGAGGTATTGATTACTGGGAAAGAGTTGAAAAGAATCTCCAAAAGGCACATAGCACAGAAAAAATCACTTCCCCTGAGATGTTCTCCACTTGGAATCAGGTTCGTTCAGTTCTGAGTCCATTACAGAGCATGCTGTCGTGCTGTACCATGGATCTGAACCCCTCTCAGGAAGCTGATGCTCAGTGCTAGGCAGCGATGCCACTATGACAGTGATCACGCCACAACCAATAGACAAAGGTCAAGCTAGACCAGACCGTGTGCGCTGACTGCAGCAGCGGGGAGCTGCTACATTCAAGGCCAGTGCCAGAGGCCCAGGGCCAGCTCTTGTTCCCAGGCTTCACCTCAAGAAGGACATCCATCCAGATTCATGTTCAGAAAGCAGACTCATGCTTGGAATGCCCAGGGGGCCTGAAGACGCCCCCAACCCTCATATTCCTCCAGCCAGAGCCACTCGGGGACAGTGGTTAACCTGCAACACTGAAGGAAAATGTCCCATTGAAAAAACGGTCACTCTTTCCCATAGCATCCTTAGGAGGGCTGCTGGCTCCCATCCTCTTGGTTCCCACCTACCCCCATGGCCAGGTCCTCGCACCGTCTCAGCACTCAGAGCTCACGGCCTCCTTCATGAATGGTCTGCCTTGGCCTCCTCCTGACACTCCCTCCTGGTGCAAGATTTATTAGAGGACCAAAGAAAGAAGGATCACCAGCTTCCTATGGCCTAAGGGGCTTCCCACCAGCTGCCCCAGCTCTCAACTTGCTCCCTAAGTACCAGGACCACTTGTCTGTACCTCCTGCCCCATATGTCAGCCTCTCCAGGTGATCCTCACTGCTTATCCCTAGGACCAGCCTTTGCAAGGGCCCTCCCCACCCCCCCAGTAGGTTGACAAGACACCTATCATGTATGGCTGGGTCTCTCTGATCTCTGTGGATGAAACAAAAGGAGCACCCTGAGCTGAGGTGCTAGAGGAAGACAGTCAGACTCCCTGTGCTGGCCCCAGCAGGCTTAGATCTCCTGAGCCAGTTCCTTCACCTGGTGGGGGCAGCTCTAGACCAGATCTCTTTCTAGGCCTCACCACCAGCATTGGAGAAAAAGCACTGTGGATACACACACACACACACACACGTGCTTCTTCAGATCGACCACCAATCACAGAGGCTGCTGCATATCAAAAGGAAGGCCAGAGTCTACTTTTGCCAACCCCTGTTCACCGGGCAGTGCTCCCAACACCTTGTGCTTTCACCCCACCTTAGGTATACAACTAGACCTACTGGCACCTGGTCAGAATGAGGAGAGACCACCCTCCCTAGCCTGGTATGGTCCCTGAATATGTAACTAGGTTCCTAGGTATGCTGGAGGCAGCTCATCCCCAGACTCCAGAGTGGACATAGGTGTGCACAGCTACCATGGTCCCTAAGGAAGTTCCATGTAGACCACATCTTAAGACTGGCCAAGGACAATAAAGGTAAAGCAGGAGGCATCTCAATTCCTGACTTAAAACTGTACTACAAAGCCACAGTGATAAAATCAGTATGGTACTGGCAAAGAAATAGACCTGAGGATCAATGGAACAGATTAGAAGATGCAAGTATAAGTACAAAGACACTCAGCCACCTGATATTTGACAAAGGGGCTAAACATGTTCACTGGACAAAGGATAGTCTCTTTAATAAATGGTGTTGGAAAAATTGGCTCTCCACATGCAGAAGACTGAAACTAGATCCATGCCTATCACCATGCACAAAACTAAAGTCTAAGTGGATCAAAGACCTAAACATTAAAACAGAAACACTAAATATAGTGGAAGATAAGGTAGGTAGAAATCTTGGAGACATAGGGGTAGGCAGAGAATTCATGAACAAAACGCAAACTGCACGGGAAATGCTTCAGAGAATCAACAACTGGGATCTCATATTATTGAAAATTTTCTGCCCTTCAAAAAAAATCACCGACAGAGCGGGCCTAATTGGACTGTGCTTGGCAAGCCCTGGGCAGCTAGCAGGGCCAGGAGCCCACCCTAGGCCCTGACTGCAAGCACTCAGATGGCTGCGGAGGAATCTCAGTGTGCACCTGGCATACTTAGAACTCTGCGCCCAGAGGAATCTTGGACTACAGTGGACTATCTGTGCTAACCTGAAGGGAGAGTAAGTGATTGCCTCACCATAACAGGATCTAAGCTGGCTCCAGTCAGTGTGGTGAGTATGCCCCTAAAATAGAGCTGTACAGTGGGTAAATAGGGACAGTAGTAAAGCTCCCTCCAACCAACTGTAAGACCTTGGTAAGTCTGACAAGAGTGAGGGTGAGCCCTTCCTACACACAGAAAATATCAGGCCGAGTAAGGAGTGTGCCGAGAAGGACTCCCCCAACTTGAAGAATATCAACAGGGCTTATGAGACACACAGGCACAATAGGGACACAGTAGGGCCTCTGCCGACACAAACACTACAGACAGGAAGATTTGATGACCTGGAATAACCTGAAGATAAAGTACTACCAGGAACTAAGAGTTGACCTACATCAATACTACTAGGCTTATCAGCCCAGGAAGAATACAGGACTCACCCAACAGGCCCTGTAGCAGGAAGTCAGGTGACTGGCCTGCCTATCAATTGTGGGACCCAGCAACTGGACAAACATCAACCTTACAGTAGGACACCAAGACACACACTACCAACAGTTGACACTAGCGGATCTGAAGGATCAAACACTAACTTAAAAGAGGAAAATGGTAAAACGAAAAAGCAAAATGAAATCTCAAACATCCAGCAGGTGCAAGTACAGGAGACATTGAAATAGAGGACTCCAAAGGTAACACATCAGAAATTTCTGAAAAGATAGCTAGTGAAATTTAAAAAAACCAACTCCATGAGGCCATAGAGGAAATCAAATTAGAAGCACTCTCCCATGTAAAGATAGAAGTAACAATCTTGGCAAGGGAGTTGCTGAGTGCAGCTAAAGAAGAAATAGAGAAAAAAACTACAGGACCATGGGAAACTGATTGAAACCTTGAATGAACAATATAGAAAACAAGCAGAATTCATGAAACAAACTCAAAAAGACACCCAAGAAACAAAAAATTCTATTCAAAGCTGGGAAAACTGTTTAAATAATTCTGAGGATAGGATTTCAGACATTAAGGACAGGATTGCAATTAGTGATCATGAAAGGATATAACTTTTAAAAATAACAAAGGAGTATGAAATGACAATCCAGAAGCTTCAAGATGATGCCAAAAGCAACAATATAAGATTAATAGGCATTAGTGAAGATGTTGGAGTCAATACAAATGACATAGCTAAAATATTCACAGAAATAATAGGAGAAAATTTCCCAAACATGGGGAAAAAAATCTGCTATGCAGATAAGTGAGGCATATAAAACACCAAATAATCACAACCAACATAAATCTACACCCAGACACATAATAATTAAGATCTCAGACATACAATATAAAAGCAGAATACTAAAAGCTGTTAGAGAAAAAACACAAGTCACCTATCGAGGAAAGCCCATTAGAATCACAGCAGACTTTTTAGCACAAACCCTCCAGTCAAGATGTGCTTGGAGAGAGATATTTCAAGCCCTGAAAGAAGACAGCTTTCAACCCAGACTGATGTACCCAGCAAAACTTTCATTCAAATTTAATGGAGAAACAAGATACTTTCATGACAAAGAACAACTGAAGAAATTCATGTCCACCAAACCAACCCTAGAAAGAGTGTTGGAAGACTTACTAGACAGAGATAAAAATGACCACAATCCTCAGAACAACAGAAAGAAACCACCAGGCAGGATGAGCAATTAAATAAGGGGGAAAAGCAGAAAGCAAATTGTTGGAACATAATATGGCAAAGTCAAGCCAGTACATATCAGTGATATTCATAAATGTAAATGGCCTCAATTTAACTATCAAAAGACATAGGTTGACAGAATGGATCAAGAAACAGGATCACACAATATGTTGTATACAAGAAACACATCTGACCCAAAAAGAAACTCACACATTAAAAGTCAAAGGATGGGAAACAGTATTCCATGCAATAGGAACCGAGAAAAAAGCAGGGGTAACTATTCTATTTGCAGACAATGTGAACTTCAAACCTAAAATGATTAAAAGAGACAAAGAAGGTCACTACATACTTTTAAGCAGAAAAATTCAAGAGAAACAACTAACAATTATAAATATTTATGCACCAAACACAGGAGCACCCAACTGTATAAGACAGATACTAATGGACATGAAAAACCAAATACACAAGAACACAGTTATTACAGGGGACCTTAACAGGCCATTGTCACAAAGAGATAGGTCAACTAGACAAAAAGTTAGCAAAGAAGTAATAGAAATGAATCATACCTGCGAGCAACTGGACTTAGTAGATGTTTACAGAGTGTTCCACTCAGCCACAACAGAATACACATTCTTCTCAGCTGCAGACAGGACATTCTCCAAAATAGACTATATATTATCCCATAAAACATTCTTAAGTAAATGCAATGGTATTGAAATTATCCCATGCATACTATCTGACAATAGTGTATTGAAATTGGAAATTAATGGCAAAAGAAATTGCAAAACCTGCATGCATACATGGAAATTAAACAACAACCTTTTAAACAACCAGTGGGCTACCGATGAAATTAAGGAAGAAATAAAGCAATACCTACAATATAATGAAAATGCAGAAACAACCTATTGTAATCTCTGGGATGCAATGAAAGCAGTTTTAAGAGGGAAATATATAGAAATAAATAGTCATGTCAAGAAAATACAATGAGTACAAATAAACAACCTAATGCTTCATCTCAAGCTACTAGAAAAAGAAGAGCAAGTTAAACCCAAAGCTCATAGAAGAGAGGAAATAGTAAAGATTAGAGCAGAAATCAATGCAATTGAAACTAAAAAAAAAAAATACAGAGAATGAATGAATCAAACAGCTGGTTTTTTGAGAGAATAAACAACATTGACAAACCACTTGCTAACCTTATACAGCAAAAGAAAGAAAAAAACCCAAATTCACACAATAAGGACTAAAAAGGGGGAAATTACTACAGACCCGATGGAAATTGGAAAGATCATAAACACCTACTTTAAGAATCTCTACTCACATAGAGAAAAACAGGAAATTGAGAGATTTCTAGAAACATATGAACTATCAAAACTCAACCAAGAAGATATAGCAATTTTGAATAATCCAATATCAGCTACTGAAATTGAAAATGTAATAAAAAACTTACCAACAAAGAAAAGCCCAGGTCCTGATGGATTCACAACTGAATTCTATAAGAAATTTAGAGAAGATTTGATGCCAGTACTCCTTAAACTCTTCAATGAAATTGAAAAGAAAGCAATCCTCCCTAAATCATTCCTGGAGGCAAGCATAGCTCACACCAAAACCAGAGAAAGACCCAACCAAAAGGAGAACTATAGGCCAGTCTCACTAATGCACACTGATGCAAAGATTCTCAATAGAATACTGGCAAATAGAATGCAGCAAATCTTTTTTTTTTTTTTTTTTTTTTTTTTGGTACTGGGGATTGAACTCATGACTGCCTGCTTGCAAAGCAGGTGCTTAAGCCACTGAGCTAAATGCCCAGCCCGAATGCAGCAAATCATCAAAAAGATTATACATCCTGATCAAGTAGGATTCATTCCAGGAATGCAGAGATGGTTTAATATACACCAATGAATAAATGTGATACAGCACATCAACAGAGCCAAAAACAAAAACCACATGGTCATCTCAATAGATGCAGAAAAAGCTTTTGATAAAGTCCAACACCTGCTCATGATAAAAACCCTTCAGAAACTCAGAATACATGGTGTCTCCCTCAACCTTATAAAGGGCAGCTATGAAAAACCAACAGCCAATATTATACTAAATGGACAAAAACTGAAAGCTTTCACTTTAAAATCAGGAACAAGACAAAGATGTCCACTATCACTACTCCTTTTCTGTTCCGGAAACACTAGCCAGGGCAATCAGACAAGAGAGAAATAAAAGGAATAAAGATAAGAAAGGAAGAAGTTAAATTATCGCTATTTGCTAATGCCATGATACTCTATATAGAAGACCCAAAAAACTCCGTTAAAAGACTATTAGAGGTAATAAACAAATCCAGCAGTGTACCTGGCTATGAAGTCAATGCTCAAAACTCAATAGCATTCCTGTACACAAATAACATTTGTGTACACAATAACATTCCTGTACACTGAGAGAGAAATTATGGAAATATTGCCATTCACAATAACATCTAAAAAAATGAAATACTTAGGAATCAACCTAACCAAGAATGTAAAAGAGGGCCGGGGATTTAGCTCAGTGGTGTAAGTGCCTGTCTGGCAAGTGCAAGGTTGTGAGTTTGAAACCCAGTACCAAAAGAAAAAAAAAGACTGTAAAAGACCTATATGCTGAAAATTATACTATGCTAAAAAAGGAGATTGAAGAGGACATTAGAAAATGGAAGGATATTCCTTGCTCTTGGCTAGGAATAACCAACATGGTGAAAATGGCCATACTCCCAAAACTGTTATACAGATTTATCACAATCCCAATCAAAATACCATTGACATACCTCACAGATCTAGAGAAAACACTCCTAAAATTCATTTGGAAACAGAAGAAACCTAGAATAGCAAAGGCAATTCTGGGCCTTTGCTAAATAAAGGCAAGGCAGGAGGCATCTCAATTCCTGACTTGAAAGTGTACTACAAAGCCACGGTGATAAAATCAACATGGTACTGGCAAAGAAATAGACCTCAGGATCAATGGAACAGATTAGAAGATGCAAGTATAAGTACAAAGACACTCAGCTACCTGATATTTGACAAAGGGGCTAAACATGTTCACTGGACAAAGGACAGCCTCCTTAACAAATGGTGTTGGAAAAATTGGCTCCCCACATGCAAAAGACTGAAACTACATCCATGCTTAGCACTATGCACAAAACTAAAGTCTAAATGGATCAAAGATCTAAACATTAAAACAGAAGCACTAAATCTACTGGAAGATAGGGGAGGTGGAAGTCTTGGAGACATAGGGGTAGGCAGAGAATTCATGAACAAAACTCAAACTGCACGGGAAATGCTTCAGAGAATCAACAACTGGGATCTCATATTATTGAAAATTTTCTGTACTTCAAAAGAAATCACCAGCAGAATGAAAAGAAAACCCTCAGAATGGGAAAGAATTTTAGCCAGCAACCCCTCAGACAAAGGACTTATATGAAGGACATATAAAGAATTGAAAAACATCAAGCCCCCCAAATTCAAAGACCCTCTCCAAAAATGGGCATCTGAGATGAACACACAGATAAATGAAGATATACAAATGGCAAATAAATACATGAAGAAATGTTCACCATCACTGGTCATTTGAGAAATGCAAATTAAAACAACATTGAGATTTCATCTCACTCTGGAAAGAATAGCTGTCATCAAGAAATCAACTGATAACAAATGTTGGCAAGGCTGTGGGGGGAAAGGAACACTGCTGCACTGTTGGTGGGAGTGTAGACTGGTGCAACCACTATGGAAATCAGTATGGAGAATTCTCAGAAGACTAGGACTGAAAGCTCCATTCAACTCAGCTATTCCCCTCCTGGGTATTTTCCCAGAAAAACTGAAAAGTTCGTATCACAGTGACATACGTGTACCCATGTTCATAGCAGCACAATTTGTAATACCTAAATCTTGGAAACAACCTAGATGTCCATTAACCGCAGATGAAAAAAATGTGGTATTTTTATACAACGGAATATTACTCAGCTATGAAGAAGGATGATCTTGAGGCCTTCATAGGTAAATGGAGATAACTTGAGACTATCCTCATTAATGAAATAAATAATAATCATATTTATAAATATCGCATTGTGACTCTAGTGTAAAAAGTAATAAGAACTGGAGGAGTAACAAAACCCAGAATGTGTAATTGCTACTGTAAAAAAGAGAGAAAAAGAAAGTGCTCTAAAGGGTATAACCGCTTGTATGTTTAAGTGTGTAAGATAGATGACCATATTACTGTTTTTGTTAGATCGCTGAGCAGAACTGTTAGCAATCTCACTGTTTGAATGTCTACTTTGTGTGCTTTAATTTTGTAACTTGAACAACTATTTCCAAGATGACAGTATGTAATTTACCAAATAGTGATTTCTTAGTGTGTTTTTTTTTTCTATTCTTTTTTCCTTTGGAATTTTGTATTGTTGCTGCCCTTTTTTCTGTTTTGTTTTGTTGTTTTTTCTATCTTTAAATAAAAATTTTAAAAAACAATACAAATGAAGAGATATTCTTGGGTTCAAGTTTTGGCACTATGACTAACATGCAGCATGGCAAGGGATAAATTGTTTAGCTTGTGCTTCTTTTTCATTTATAATACAAAAATAGCAATAGTACCTAACTCTATTACCAGGAATGCCCTCCAATAGTATGTCTTAAGTACAATAATACTCTTATAGCAAAATGTTTAATAATCACATTAAGTAGAATTAATAAAAATATAAATATTTTATTTAGACCCCCCCCAAAAAAAAGACTGGCCCAGGATGAAAAGGACACTGAAGGAGGAAAGATGAGCATAGACATGATCATTCATTTATCCTTCTTCTTAGTGCACATCAGTAACTTCCTCTGCACTTGCCTGCGGTGTTCAAGGAGATGTTTGGAAAACCTAGTGTCTCTGAGTGCGTGACGGACTCTCCAGACACATTGAGGACATCCTGAACTGTGAAGGAGGTTCAGAGGAAGTCAGGGTGCCCACAGGACACGCTCTCACTGGTTCCTGCTCAAATCAATCCCCCAGAAGGTTGAGAGAGATTTTTCCCCAGCGAGACTGAGGTCTGATAAATTCCTGGGCAGGAAGACTTACAGCCTACACCAATTCCACTTGTTCTTACATTTTAAATATTGAAAATTCATCTGACTTGACTTCAAAAGCATCTTACAAAGTATTCCTTTCCTTCATTTCTTTCTTGTAAAAATTCACACATACCCAATCCTGAGAACTGATTCAAATCAAGATCAAAACTAACTTGACCCCTTGGAAGACATTTTTTCTTATTTTTTACTTATTTATTAACATGTAATATTTATGTAGAAATCATACCTACCCAAATATCAGTACCATTTTGGTATTTAAATTCTTGCATTTAAAAAATGATAAACATATTAATAACACCAATACATTTTCCTAATTAGCCTTTATCAACCAAACTTTAACAAAGTCTTTATTAAAGATTCTTTCTTAATTTAAATTTCTAGCTGATATACAAAGTATGTAAAAGTACAGATTAATGGCGTATCACGTGATATTTCAATAGTCACATATATTGTGTAACATTTAAACACATCTCAAACATTAACATTTCTCATGCTGAAAGTCTTCAGAATCATTTCTTGAAGCTTTTTGATGTGTATTAATACATAATTGTTATCTGTAGTTGCCTAACTGTATATAACACACCGGAGCCTGTAAGTCTTACGTAATTTTGATCATTTTTCCTTCTCCCTCCCTACACACACATACACTTTCTCCAGCCTTTACTAACCACCATTCTACTCTGAATTCTGTAAGATCGACTATTTTAAATTCCACAGATGAGTGACATCAAGCAGTGCTTTTGCTCTTGCTGTGCCTGGCTTACTTCACTTAATGATCTCCAGTTTTGCCCACTTAGTCTCAAATGACAGGATTTCATTATTTTTTATGGCCGACCAGTATTCCACTGTGTACACACACCGTATTTCCTTCCTCCACGCACCACACACTCAGGTTGCTGCCGCTTCTCTGCTCTTGCAAGCAGCTGTGCAGCGCGCAGGAGCGTGGATGTGTCTCCCACGCGCTGGTGTCGCTTTCTTTCATATCGGCCTAACAGTGCCATTGATGGATCATATGGTAATTCTATTTCTAGTTGTTTGAGGAACGCACAGACTGTTTTCCAGCTCCTGTGTACTAATTTACATTCCCACCATCAGTGCACAAGGGCTTCCTTTACACAGATCCTCACCAGCACTCTTATCTTTAGTCTTTTTGACAATATTCTTATGGGATGGGGTGATACCCAGTCCCTGTCTTGGTTTGCGTTTCCTATATGATTAGTGAAGTTAAACATTTTTGCGCGTACCTGTGGGCTTTGTGTGCCTTCTTTTAAGAACTCTTTACGGGATTTTGAAATGAAGCATGATGGAAGAAAAGATCACCTCTGGACCATCATGAAATGGCAGACAGTACTGACCTTGAGCAGGTTCCTAAGCGGTCTGCCTCCAGGAGGAATCGGCGCCTTGCGCCAGACTGGAGCGCCTCTTTCCCACCATCAATCCTGAAGCAGCAGAGCCTGCGCACTGTGCTCTCCTGGGAGAAAATCCAGAGGAGGGAGCCTGGGTCACAGCCCTGCGGGCTCCTCTGCCAATTGATGACCTTGCCTCACAGACACATGGCCAGCCCCGTGGGCCCAGGGCTGCCAGGGAGGCGTCAGGGCAGGGACCCAGCAGGGACTGCGTGTGTCTGAGAAGGCCCTGAGGAGGTTGGTGACTGAGTGACCCACACAACGAAACACTGTTGTTTTGCTCCAGAAGTACCATTTGCACCCTGTCCTGCTCAGCGTCCCTGCACTTTAGATGTTCTCTCGCCTGCAATTCCTGGAGTAATTTATTTTAAAAGCCACACACTACATCACTGAGCAATTTTGTCACTCTAGATATAATTTTTAAAAATCCATGGTTATGCATCATTTGGTGAAGTCTCCACCAAACTCTTTCAAATTCTAAGCAGCCAGCTCCACAGTACATAACTGCAGCCCAGAATTAGTGATCATAGTTTTTTCCGTAGAGTTCAATTGAGACTGATGTGTTTTGAAATCATGGTGGGGATTCTCAAGAAAAGTGCTATGTGTTATTCAGTCAGCACAAACCAGGCCACAGTCAGCAGGGTGCTCAGCTCACACCCCAGGAGTGCACCTGCTGGCAGTGGTCCTCCCCAACACCTCAGCCTGGCCCAGTGGATAAAGATTTTAAATTACATGTATGCGATGTGCAGAGAACCTGAAAGGAGCCAGTGCTTTTCCTCCCCTCCTCTGCCGCGCATCCTGAATGCAGCCCTGCACACCAGGAAGGCCCCCTCTGGCAGGCAGCAGAGCTGCAAGCCTCCCTCCTCTTACTCCCTAGCTCACTTTGCCCAGCTGGTAAGGGTGTTTCCAATCAATAGCAGTAGGTTTTGGATCACAGCTTCGAAAAGGCATCAACACCAAGAAGTAAACTCAGGGGCAATAATTTAGAAGCAGCAGGAAGGAAGGTGTGTGCTCATCTTGTTGGGCTAGTTGGAGGTGGTTCCATTTTATAGAATCCCATGCCAGAGACCACTCCATAAATTTTTCACAATGATCATAAAATTCCTTTTTATTTTATCTTCAATCCTCCACCCCCTTGTTTTCTTTCCAGAGTTTTTTCATAACAGCTGAGGCATATCTGGGCTGCAAAATCCACTAATACGCACCTCAAGACCATTATGGCCTGTAATTTGAATTGAATGGAACAATACCCTGGCCTATTAATGTAAGGACATTTGACTCTGTTAATCACCACAATACTGGGTCACATTTTCCAGCCCTGTACAGATTACCTGGCAGTCAGTGCCACCGTTATGAAGGGCCTGTGCCATCACTGGGGAGGTGTCCTGAAACTGGCAACAGCATGTGAGGGAGTACGGGTCTGGGGATTGGAGATTTGTCCAAATAAAAGGACTCAGTGTCACCATTTGGGGCATTTCTGGAGAGATATAAATGGCTCCACAGGCAAATTCAGGGTGTTTATTCAGGAGGGGTCCAAAGTTAACTGGAATCCCAGCTCGGGATGAGCTAGGTGTGACAGGCCAATATGACTAGGAGGTGCTTCAGGAGCTAAGACCCCACCTGGCACTTCTCAGCCAGCTTGCTCCACAGCCACCAAGGAAACAGAGTTCTTGGGAACTTTGTCATCACTTGGAAGTCTTGGTCTCCAAAGCTTGCAGTGCATGTCTTCCCATCTTCAAGGCCCAGGATGATAGAGCTAAGGAGGCAGGCAGCAGCCCATTACATGCTGTCCCTAAGGGTTGTGACCATGCCCCACCAGATACTCAGGAAAGACTACCCTGTGGCCTCACCTACCACCTGAAAAAACTTGCCCTTGCCCGGCCCCTGACATAGTGCAAGGTAGGAAAGGTCACCACCTTGATTTGAGAATAACACACACATGGGAGCTCCCAGTGCCTTTGCTGAGCTGGAGGCAGTGGGCCCCAAGCAAGGTGTGGGCAGGTAATCCCTCTCCCTGTGCCAGGCAGGGGCAAAGGCTGTGGCCATAGCAAAAGCCAGCCACCCAATAAGGCTCAGCTCCACAGCACTGCAATGATCTTGTGCCTAAATCTCAGCTGTTACAATTACTGGAGAATCAACACATTTCATCACTAGTCACCCCTGAGCAAAATTATACTACTGATGGTTTTTAAATATGAATAAACTTAATATTACTTTAGTTCATTTCAATTTAAGTGTCATCAGTTTTTTTTAGTATTGAAGATGGAATCAAGGTCTCTCGTACTGTGCTACATCCTCCAGCCCTTTGACAGGTTCTAAATTATCCCAGCTGGGCTCAAACTTGTGATCCTCCTACCCCAGCCTCCCAGAGTGCTGAGGTTAAAAGCTTGTGTTACCACATGCATCAATCCTTAACTTCCAACCAGTGTCTTATGCACACATTTAATCAAAGGATTCTCTACAACATTCCTGATAGATAGACATGGTAAGCTTAGCAGCACGCAGGAGAATTGGGGATATCATGAGACTGTAAGTTCCCCACCAGGAACACCAACTCTGCTGAAAAGTTTTGGGCCACAGACCTCATAGCAAGGTTCACAACAGTCTGGGTGTAGTCACTGCCAGGAAACTCTGAGTGACCAGAAGTCCTCATTCTCTGAAACTGTTTGTAGATATCGTGGGCCCCATTAGACATTTTTGTTTGTCCGTCTGTTTCTGCATGTCGAGGGTGGAACCCAGGAACTCACCGATTCTAGGCAGGGGCTCTTCTGCTCAGCTACAACCCTCGCCCAATATGACTGGTGTTTAAAACGCTGAGAATCTCTCTTCTGGATCCGAAAGAAGCTGTCAAATCTATTTC
This sequence comes from Dolichotis patagonum, assembly GCA_004027295.1. NCBI lineage: Eukaryota > Metazoa > Chordata > Mammalia > Rodentia > Caviidae > Dolichotis > Dolichotis patagonum. The sequence goes on from PVJX010001264.1 coordinate 162,888, forward strand.
TTTGCAGCAACATTTCTTGACTTGGAGCAAAGAAGATGTTCACATACACATATGCACACACACATGCACACATGCAAACACTCTCATCACCACCACCAAGAGCAGAAACTAGCTGTTTCTTTGTGAAATTAAACCAAACCAGGTGTTAAGGAAAATAGATGGTAAGTTTGGAGGGGAATTTTCTAGAAATGATCTGGAGATGGGGGCACAATGGGGTTGGAGATGTCATGTATGCACTCTCTCCTGTCCAGCAGAAACCAGTCACCTTGCTCTACTCTTGTCCCTGAGAGTCACTGGGAGGCAAAGCACCCAGCATGGGTACCATGAGGTGACATTGCCCCTTCATTAGCCCTGACCTGAGCATTATACTCTAGGCCCTTCCTTACCCACACATGGTCAAGATGACGGCAAAGAAAAGCCTTTAATATCCTAAAAGCATGATTTACCCAATGATCTGAATAGTTGAATAACATTTATCTTATAATCCCTGAAATCACAATGTGTGTGTTACACTGAGCCCAACAAAAGTGGGAGATTCATGAGCTTCTGGAGTGAAGCTGTCTCTGCATTTTGTCTGATCACGTGGGTTGCAAAGTCACCGAGCAACTGGAAATTTAAATGTGTCTTCTAGCAGGCATGGTAGTATTGACATTCATCAATTAGCATGAACCAATGAGTTTCTGGTTGATAATTCGCACTCTTGAGGAATATCCAGGTCAGTGCTTCCAGGCATTTACAGTTATTTAACAACCATTTTTTATAATTCTGATCTTTATCAAAGTCTAAATATTATTTATTTCTTCTCAACCTAAATATTTATCAAACTAGAGAATTACTAAGTGGCCTAAGTAATATTTTGTCCATGGGCATTGGCCATTTACCTGGCAAATCTTAACTCCAAATTATCAACATGGTCTCTCAGCTTCCAATTCAATCTTCTGTTTGGTGCAGGTATGGATTTTTTATTATAACACTGGACAGTTTTGTATGGACAGATTGTGCCCATTCGCACCATTTTAATAAATTGCTAAAGATAGAATGATACTTAATCGAGCCTACTCCTATTTGACCAGCATCCCACCCCCAAGCATCTCAGCAGTCAAATCAGGAGGAGCAGCAGCAGAGCTAACGCTTTGAGGAGGTGGGGGCTCATGCCCTCCCTGGGGGGAAGGTTCCCGAAGGCCTCTGCTACCCAGGGGCAATTGCTTTCCACACACAGAGCCCACAGGATTTATTGATGAGGTAACTTTTCTGTGTGGGGCCTGCAGCGTGTGAACCCATAGGTGACTTGTCACGGGCTTCAGAAGGAGCCGGCCTCAGGTGGCCGCTGCTGCCCAGCTCCAGACCTGAGACAGGTTCCTCTCCAAAGGCATCTCTTGCAGATGGGTCAGATGTAGCCACAGCCCCTCCAGGCAGATGAGACATCTTAGAAAATGCCCACGTTTCCCAAAGCTGCTCAGGTGTCCCAGGCTCGGTGTCAGATGATGAGGTCATGGGTCCAGAGGAGCAGGGTTCATGCATCACACACAATCCCCAAGTGCTGGAGCAGCCACAACCAGGCCGGCGCACCCATAGTGATCCGACGGAAGGAGCTGGCTGCATGGCCAGGCAGCGCTGGGCGGCTCTGTTTGTGTCTCATCTTCCTAGGTGACAAATGTCAGTGGAGGACAGACCACGAATGCCATTCCCCTACAGTCTCCTCAGCAGCTCCCTGAGGCCTGAGCCTCCAACACTTGGCAGCTGTTAATGTCCTGGCTTCTGCAGTTCCTGCAGCTTGGCTCTCCGCTTCTTTACTCAGATGACCTGAGGCAGAGGCTGCAGCAGCCAGGTGGCAGGTGTGATCTGCTCATCCCCATTGGGTACACTGAGCAGAGAGTCCCTTGAGAGAATCTCTTGATGTCTTCTTCATGCAGCCTCAGAGATCAGAGCTTTGCTTCTTACACCCTTAAGACAAAAGGAATGCCAAATCCTCCCAGAAATCACAAATTCAAATCCAAAGAACTCTGTGAGTATGTGAGTCCTAACAAATTAGTGAAAATGTACACAAAATTGTAAAGAAAGTGTAATTTCATCTTAACCATAATCTCTTACTGATGGCATGTATGCACCTACAACTTACCAATGGTATTTTCCACCCAGTTTTCAGACTTTGAAACCCCACAGAATCACACCTGAAAGGTATGTTTTCCAGAGTTTCTGCTTTTCCTTTAAGTTTATCACCACCAAATCTCTGGCTCAAAAAAGGGTGTGAGCCACATCAGAATACACATTCTTCGCAGCTGTGCATGGGAAACTCTCTAAAATAAGCCATATGTTATCCCATTAAACATTCTTAAGTAACTGCAAAGGTATTGAAATTATCCCATGCATACTATCTGAGCTTAGCACACTGAAATTGGAAATTAATGGCAAAAGAAATTGCAAAACCTGCATGCATACATGGAAATTAAACAACAACCTTTTAAACAACCAGTGGGCTACAGATGAAATTAAGGAAGAAATAAAGCAATACCTACAATTCAACGAAAATGTGGAAACAACCTACTGTAATCTATGGGATGCAATGAAAGCAGTCTTAAGAGGGAAATATATATAAATAAATTGTCATATCAAGAAAATAGAATCAGCACAAATAAACAACCTAATGCTTCATCTCAAGGTACTAGAAAAAAAAGAGCAAGTGAAGCCCAAAGCTCATAGAAGAGAGTAAATAGTAAAGATTAGAGCAAAAATCAATGCAATCGAAGCTAAAAAAAAAAAAAATACAAAGAATGAATGAATCAAAAAGCTGGTTTTTTTGAGAGAGTAAACAAAATTGAGAAACCTCTAGATAACCTCATATAGAAAAAGAAAAAAACTCAAATTCACACAATAAGGACTGAAAAGGGGGAAATTACTACAGATCCCATGGGAATTCAAAAGATCATGAACACCTACTTTGCAAATCTCTTTTCACATAGAGTGGAAAACACAGAGGAAATGGACAGATTTCTAGAAACATATGAACTACCAAAGCTCAACCATGAAGACATAGCAATTTTGGATAATCCAATGTCAGCTAATGAAATTGAAAACATAACAAAAAACTTACCAATAAAGAAAAACCCACGTGCTGATGGATTCATGGCTGAATTCTACAGGAAATTTAGAGAAGATTTGATGCCAGTACTCCTTAAACTCTTCAATGAAATTGAAAAGAAAGCAGTCCTCCCTAAATCATTCCTGGTGGCAAGTAGTACTCTCTACCAAAACCAGAGAAAGACCCAGCCAAAAAGGAGAACTATAGACCATTCTCACTAATGACACTGATGAAAAGATTCTCAATAAAATACTGGCAAATAGAATGCAGCAAATCATCAAAAAGATTATACATCATGAACAAGTGGGATTCATTCCAGGAATGCAGGGATGGTTTAACATACACAAATCAATAAATGTGATACAGCACATCAACAGAGCCAAAAACAAAAACCACATGGTCATCTCAATAGATGCAGAAAAAGCTTTTGATAAAGTCCAACACGTGCTCATGATAAAAACCCTTCAGAATCTCAGAATACATGGTGTCTACCTCAACCTTATAAAGGGCAGCTATGACAAACCAACAGCCAATATTATACTAAATGGACAAAAACTGAAAGCTTTCACTTTAAAATCAGGAACAAGACAAAGATGTCCACTATCACCACTCTTTTTCAATATAGTTCTGGAAACACTAGCCGGGACAATCAGACAAGAGACAAATAAAAGGAATAAGAAAGGAAGAAGTTAAATTATCTCTATTTGCTGATGACATGATACTCTATATAGAAGACCCAAAAAACTCCATTAGAAGACTACTAGAGGTCATAAACAAATTCAGCAGTGTAGCTGGATACAAAGTCAATGTGAAAAATCAATAGCATTCCTGTACACAAACAAGAAACTCACTGAGAGAGAAATTATGGAAATATCACCCTTCACAATAACATCTAAAAAATGAAATACTTAGGAATCAACCTAACCAAGAATGTAAAAGACCTATATGCTAAAAATTATACTATGCTAAAAAAGGAGATTGAAGAGGACATTACAAAATGGAAGGTTATTACTTGCTGTTGGCTAGGAAGAACCAACATCGTGAAAATGGCCATACTCCCAAAACTGTTATACAGATTTAATGCAATCCCAATCAAAATACCATTGACATACCTCTCAGATCTAGAGAAAACACTCCTAAAATTCATTTGGAAACAGAAGAAACCTAGAATAGCAAAGATAATTCTGGGCAATAAAGGCAAGGCAGGAGACATCTCAATTCCTGACTTGAAACTGTGCTACAAAGCCATGGTGATAAAATCAGCATGGTACTGGCAAAGAAATAGACCTCAGGATCAATGGAACAGATTAGAAGATACAAGTTTAAGTACAAAGATACTCAGCCATCTGATATTTGACAAAGGGGCTAAACATGTTCACTAGAAGAAGGATAGCCTCTTTAATAAATGGTGTTGGAAAAATTGGCTCTCCACATGCAGAAGACTAAAACTAGATCCATGCCTATCACCATGCACAAAACAAAAGTCTAAATGGATCAAAGATCTAAACATTAAAACAGAAACACTAAGTCTACTGGAAAACAAGGTAGTTAGAAATCTTGGAGACATAGGGCTAAACAGAGAATTCATGAGCAAAACAAAAACTACACAGGAAACACTTCAGAGAAGCAGCAACTGGGATCTCATATTATTGAAAAGTTTCTGTACTTCAAAAGAAATCACCAGCAGAATGAAAACTCTCAGAATGGGAAATTTTAGCCAGCAACCCCCTCAGACAAAGGACTTATATCAAGAACATATAAAGAATTGAAAAACATCAAGCCCCCCAAATTCAAAGACCCTCTCCAAAAATGGGCATCTGAAATGAACACACAGTTCTCAGATGAAGATATACAAATGGCAAATAAATACATGAAGAAATGCTCACCATCACTGGTCATTCGAGAAATGCAAATTAAAACAACACTGAGATTGCATCTCACTCTGGAAAGAATAGCTGCCATCAAGAAATCAACTGACAACAAATGTTGGCGAGGCTGTGAGGAAAAAGGAACACTGCTCCACTGTTGGTGGAAGTGCGGACTGGTGCAACCACTATGGAAACCAGTATGGAGAATTCTTAGAAGACTAGGACTGGAAGCTCCATTCAACCCAGCTATTCCTCTCCTGGGTATTTTCCCAGAAAAACTGAAAAGTTCGTATCACAGTGACATACGTGCACCCATGTTCATAGCAGCACAATTTGTAATACCTAAATCTTGGAAACAACCAAGATGCCCATCAACCACAGAGTAGATGAAAAATATGTGGAATTTTTATACAGTGGCATATCACTCAGGTATAAAAAAGGATGATCTTGAGGCCTTCATAGGGAAATGGAGACAGCTTGAGTCTATCCTCATTAGTGAAATAAATAAGAATTATATTTATAAATATCACATTGTGTCTCTAGTGTAAAAAGTAATAAGAACTGTAGGAGTAATAAAACCCAGAATGTGTAATTGCTACTGTAAAAAAGAGAGGAAAAGAAGGTGCTTTAAAGGATATAACTGCATGTATGTTTAAGTTTGTAAGATAGATGATCATATTACTAAGTTTTTGTTAGATTGTGGAGCAGAACTGTTAACAGTCACATTGTTTGAATGCCTACTTTGTGTGCTTTAATTTTGTAATTTGAACAACTGTTTCCAAGATGACAGTATGTAATTTATCAAGTAGTGATTTCTTAGTGTTTTTTTCCTTTTTTGGTTTTTTTTTTCTTTTCTTCTTTTCCTTTGGAATTCTGTATCATTGCTACCCTTTTTTCTGTTTTGTTTTTTTTTCTCTTTAAATAAAAATTTTTTTAAAAAGGTGTGGGATCTATGAGAGCCATGGACAGCCTCCAACCTGTGTTTCAAGCAATGTCAACATATTACACCTGTACTAATGAATGCACGTGCATTTACATTCACTCACAAACATGCACACTCACAAGCAGAAAAACCTCAGGAGTCTGCATGGGTGCCGGGACCATCATCTCACCCGCTACTGTCCTATTCACCCAGTTCCTGTTTTTCTGCTTCTGCGCTGGAATCCTGATGGCATATTTTACTGTTTCTAGCACTGGCACATGGTCTTAGTGATTCTTCATGTGACAGAGAGGATCCAGACACAGCTGGATGCCACTTCTGATATCAAGGTTTCTGAACAGGACATGTTGTAAACATGGACCTTCATCAGTGATACAGGTGTCATCACACATGCATTGCTGTTTGCAGAGTCTTCAGTGAGTGGAAGAGCCCCATGTGGCCATCTCCATAGCTCACATTACACCAAATGCGTCCTCCACAAAGTGACCAAGCCACCGAACACAGGGAGGCCTCTTATCAGCTGAGTCATGGGGCTCCAGATGTGTTTGTACTGCAGGCCACACATCCCACTGGTGCACACGTGGTGGATGGCAAGCTCACCGACGTAACACGCAAAGCCCATGAGATTGTGGTAACCTCACACCCAACCAACAGAGCCCAAGCAGAACCTCTGCTCAAACACTAAGAAGCATTATTAAGTGATTCCTTTTCATCAGCATTTCATAGTCCTTGGACAAAGAATTCACAGAAAAGGGAATACAAGTGGCCAGGGTACTTTTTCAAAAACTCACTTTGGTTAAAAACAAAAATCAAAGAAACAGTAAAACAGCATTTTTTCCTTCCTCATTGGCAGAGATTGTCTGAATTGCTAATAATTGATGTTGACTAGAATTCACTAGTACAGATGCTCAAGCTTGCTCGTGGAGAAAAGAATGGACTCAAGCTTTCTAGGAAGCGATTTAAAAATGTGTATCAAGGATGTGTATCAAAGTCCCTGCAAATGTCCAAATCCTCCAAGCCTGCAAGCCCACTTCCAGTACTTTAAGTAAGCAATAGAAATACAAAAATTCATGGTAATATCTGCATGATTATAACAGAAAAATACATCATTGGAAACCCTTTAGATTTCAAGAGCTATGTATACATGAATTATACTGCCTTTAGTAAATGTTTGTCAGCTATCTCTTTGAAAAAATTTAAAACCCAGATATGTAGGGACTGCAAATTTCTGAGGAGTAAATTTTCCCACTATGGCCAATATCAAGTGACCAACAGATCTTCAGTAAACACAGAGCTATGAAGACAAACACGGATGCTTCTCCAAGCTGGTACAAATAGCTCAGGGTCTCCTGGAGACTGGCATCTGGGCCAGGTCTGTTTGGGCCTGTAGCCCCGCACTTAACCCCCAGGAAGTCTCGCAGAGACCAGCATCGCGACCTGTCTCTTTGGGACCCAAACCTCTCAGACCCGGAGACTGGCCCGGGCTGTTTGGATTGGGAATATTGTGGAGACTGGCATCTTGGCCAGGTGTGTTTGGGACCAGGAACTTTTCAGAAACCAACATTCTGGCCTGACTCTTTGGGACCTGTAGGCCCACCCTTCACTCACAGGGAACCTGCTGGAGACCTGCCTGGGACGAAGCACGGTGGCCTTTCCTGCCTGAGATTCCACAGGCTCCAGGGTGACCAGACCCAGCATTTGCCTTAAAAAATAAGGGAGCCAGGAGCCCACAGAGGGGAGTTAGGACCCTGAAAGAAGGCCAAGAGCCTGTGGGGGAGCCACTGCCCCTCCAGAAACTGAGGGTGTAAGAGGTAATTCACCAAACATGCAGAGGAAGATTTGGAACACCGCTCAAAGTAAGGAAATATAGAAGAATGACAAAAGGAAAGACCAACAGGCAGGCTCAAAGCCCTAGCACTCCCCCAAGAAAGCTTAGAAGGCGTGTACATGGAAGAAAAAAGAAGCCATACACCTGAAATGTCTGAAATGATATCAAATGAAATAACTATACAAATAGGGAAAGCTATGGAGAAATTCAAACCAGAAATACTTGCCCAGGTAAAAGAAGAATTGATAAAAATAGTGAAAGAAATAGTGAACGCATCTAGTGAAAACACAGCTAAAAAATTAGAGGAACAAAGCAAACAGATAGAATCCCTCAAAGAACAATATAAAAAACAAACAGAATGCATAAAGCAGATTCAAAGAGATATACAGGAAATCAAAAATTCTATTGAAAGCTGTAAAAACCACCTCAATGAAAGTGAAGATAGAATTTCAGACCTCGAAGATAAGATTGCAGCCAGTGAGCAGGAAAGACAAGATCTTTTAAAAATAACAAAGAA
>PVJX010001265.1:0-29702 GCA_004027295.1 Dolichotis patagonum
TTCTGTGAATAGCCTTTGCAATTCCTCTGTTTTGACTCCTGCTTCTTCATTCACATGCTTTATTCTTAAGTTATAGATCCTCTTGTCATCCTCTAGCCTTCCAATTGTTACTGCCTGCTCCCTTGTTATTTTTAAGAGATCTTCCCTTTCATGATCACACATTGCAAGCCTGTGTTCAATTTTTGATAGTCTATCTTTGATTTCTTTCAAGCAGTTTTGCCACCTTTCTATGGCGTCTTTAGTTTCCTGATAATCTCTTTGAATCTGCTTCATGAATTCTAGGTTTTTTTTGTATTCTTCATTAAATGTTTCTCTCCTTTTGTGTTCCTCCATTCTTCTGTCTGTGTCTTCTTGAGAGGTGTCCATCCTGTCTTTTATTAATCTACTTATCTCTTGTTTAATTTGAATTAATATTTCAGTTTTGATCCCGCTTATGAGGTCCTGAAGATATCTCTTTATGTCCGCTAACGCTGTGTTTGACGTTGCATGTTTGCTGCCCTCAATCTCTTTTGCAGTTACCTCTCCTGGATCAATGTTCTCAGGGTTAGGGGCTGGGTTTTTTTTCTTATTTCTCCCTCGTGTCATGTTTTTGATTACTTCCATACAAGTGTATAGTGCAATTCCCAGCCCCTTTTCTTGTTGGTTAAAGTTCCTCTAGAGGGCGCAGGCTAGTAGCTTCTGCCCTCTTCAGTCAGCTATCAAGAGATTGAAGTTCAAGCAAGGGCAGTGTGCGCTGGCTCCTCCCCTCTGGGCCAGTCAACCTTTGCAGGCCTTCACTGTGTCAATGTGCACCGAGCTCAGGGAATTAATTTGTAGCGACCCACTGAGTCCTGGCCAGGGGCATGGCCCAGTCCAAGCAGATTCCACCAATCCACTTGGCAAGGGAGCAACCAACTGAAGCCACTTCCTTATGGAGTTAGGGCTGTCCTGCCCAAATCCAACATGTCATCCAGTCAGTTGCCCCTTTTCCATGGGAGGGTCTTATTCCCATCACTCACTGCTCACTGCGTGTTGATGCCGGTCCCTGAGAACTGCTGGGCTCCCAGACCTCAGACTTCAGTGTGGCTGCGGTGCGAATTCACGGTGCCTCTGGGTGGGTCGCGTGTAGGGCCAGGTCTGGGTGAGCCACACGCAGGGCTGTTTAGCTCCACGCTCTGGCTGCTCAAGCCAGTTGCATCGGCACGGTTCGGGTCGTCAGGTTGGTCTCGGGCAGGAATTCAGGCAACTCAAGGAGGGCGCCATGCTCGCTGATCTTAGCTTCTCTACTGGTAGCCCCAGGACCTCATATTCGAGTGTTTTTTTTTTTTCACTTTAGTTTCTTCCTGGGTTGAGAGAGTCCATCTCTCTCTGTTTGGGTCTCTCCAGGGTGTTCTATTCTGTCATTTAAGCTGTCTCTCTCAGAGAGGGTCCCTCTCCTGCTACCTACCGGTCCGCCATCTTTGGAAACCTCTCCTTTATATTTTTATTTTGTCTTATTTGCATTTGAAGACACAATGCTAGTGGGTCTATGGGCTTCATTTCTCTACACAACAGATGAGAAGCACTGTCCTCCAGCTCTGCCAAGGGAAGGTTGGAGGAGACAGGCCTGCACCCCTAAGCAGAAGCTGCATAACCCTACCCTATCTTTGACCCCTGGTTTTTCTTCAGGCAGAAAAAGGAAGGGATGTCAACCAGTTAGTCTGGCCAGTCACTGGTAACCCATGCTGTGACCCAGACTGTATCTTCTAGCGGGAAGGTTCCTTCCACTAGCCTGGCCGGTCCTATCCTGGTGCACACTGGCCTTCACATCCAGATGTCCCCTCACAACCAGGAAAGGGCAGCAAATCAAGAGGGTTCCTTGCTCGTTAAGTATAATACCCCAAAGGGCTCAAGGCCTCCTAATTAATCCATGAACACAGGCACAGCTCTTCTATAGCCGATTTAAATTCAGACTCAGTCAGTGTCGTTAAGCCCACTGCCACAGGGCTGGGGAGTGATGAAATGGGAATATCAGCATCTAGACCCAGATTCTGTTATACTGAACTTTATCATGTTTCTAGAATCATCTAGAATCATCTAGAATCAAAGAATAGCAAAGCCAATGAAATGACCTACTGTAATGTAGTTCTTTTACATTTTCTAAAAAAGTAAGCTTCAAGTTTTTTAGACAACTTATCCAGTCATTTCTTTGAGCGAGAGAAAGCACTGCAATAAGGCTTAGTCGATAAAATGAGGGGATTTTTAGCAGTCAAGATGAAACCTGACTGCAGACTTCTGATGCAGGGAAGCCTCTCAACAACAGTGCTATAAACTGTGGTATAGCCTAGTTTTTTAATGCAATTAATAATTCTTGCAGCTAAAATCCATAAAATACATTTTTTTTTCCACAGAGAAAGTTTATTTTTACTAAGGATGGAATCATCTAGTTGTGGTTCATGCTGGGGCCAAACTTAGACCAGTGAAGTCAGTAACTCTGAAGCTGGGTTCCTAGCACAGGAATTTTTTAAAGATCCCCGGGATGATCCTGATGTGTAGCCGAAGTTGAGAATCCCCAATCTTAATGCACAGGGAGGCTGTTGAGCATTCAGGAGGCCAATATGAAATTTTCAGATAGGCCATCAGTTCACCAGATGACCTTCGGTAAGTCACTGACATCTCCCAGACTAGTAGTGTCCACAGTGTGTTTGCTGGTTGGGAAATAAGTCCTAGGAAGGTTGAAGCAAAGTAGATGCAATAGTCTTGAGTCCCCTTGACTCTTATTTCAATCACAGCAGTGCTGCTTTATTAAGTTACAAACATGAGGCTTTTGCAAAAGATTTTGGCCAAAGAAAGGCTAAACAGATGTTTAGAACATGTTTTGAAAGACTCTGAATGAGATGAAAATTCATCAAGAGATTTCCAAAGAGTCAGTGTTCTCCCAGGCCAGAGAATGTGAGTGAGTGATACACTGTTTTGAGAAATACAACCACAGAGGGGCTTGTACTACATGCTTGGATTTCAACTCAGTTGTTCAAGAGTGAAAGACCCTAAAGTCAGAGAAACATCCAGTCAGGATCTATGGGAATTACTTCATCAAGTCACAAATTTTATATGGCAGGCAACATTCGAAACACTTTACAGATACTCATTTAACTCTTACTTCTCGTAGGGTGGTTATTATCCCCACCTTACAAAGGAGCATAATGAGGGACACAGTATGGCTGCTTTAGGTCACCACTCTGTAAGTCATGCAACAGAGACCAAAGTCCATGCTCTTGGTCATCAATACCAATGCTCAGCTGAACCCCAGCCCATCACCAGTGGGGACAATTACCTAAATGTCCTTTCGGGCTGCCACTCATTTCTCCACTCTGCAACCCAAGTTGTAACCAGTGTGATTTTATTCTAAAACATGAAATCTGCTCCTATTTCTTTTACTGGCCTGTCAGCCAGTGGGACAGCTCCCAATGGAGAATCCCGTCTGCAATCTCCGATCTAGTTTCTGATGATCTTGCCCTTACACAAATCTCACCCATACCAAACTACAGACCATCAGCTACCATCTCTAATTCCTTACCTAACTTTCACCTGTCCTTGAGTACTCAGCCTACATATCATCTCTTCATGGACACTTCCTGGTCCTCTGCACCTGAGGGGCACTGGTCTTGCAGGTTAGGTATCTTGAGGTGAGATGCTAGAGCCCAGCGAGACAGACTAAGGAGCCTCAGTGCACTGCCCTGGGATCCCCACACACTGCAGTGCCTCATCCCTAAGAGTGTTGTAAAAGCTGCATGGCCAGGAGAAGAGTGTGAGGGGCCCCCACAGACTGTCAGGGTAGGGTGGCATCAATGTGCCTGCCAAAGAGACTAACAACTTTAAGCGATGAGCCTGGAAAAATGTAACCAAGATACTGAAGAGAATAAAGCACTGTTTTCAAAAAAGCATGGTCAAATAGGATGTGAACAATTATTTGTAAAAGAATGAAGGCTCCTCCTCTTTCACTCTCATTTCTTTAAAATGATGCTACCAGCTGCTCTAAGGTAATCAAGATGTTCTGATGGCTTGGTGTCAGACCTGAGAACCTGAGGAGCGAGCAGCTCCTTACGACAGTATTGAGGGCCTTCAGTGACTGAGGGGCCTAAATCATGAATAAAGCAGCCAGGGTGATCCAACCACAAACTTCAGAGACTGGCCTGAAGAATTGTAAGCTGATAAACACGATGCTTTTAAAGCATTTTAAATCTGCAATCTCACGGCAAATACATCTATGTTGTTTCACTGTTTAGCACTTTCACTGAGGCCTTTTACCCTTGAAAGGCCATTTGGTCTCCTGGATGCTGACATGGTTCACCACCTTCAAGTGATCTAGCAGCTGCTCACTCTCCAGAGCATTTCTTGCTCTTTGACAGAAGTCTTGAACCCCTCTCTGATTTCCTCTGTGCCTTCGCTCAGTTACTCTGAGCACTTCTGTTCTTCTTCTGTCTGACACACTCAGTGCCAACTCCCTGTGTGGGGAACCACTGAACCTTCAGCTTTTGGTAGAAACATGACCTCCCACATCAGGCCGCTGGACTAACTTCACTGCTATACTTCTGCTACGGCAGTGCTTATCCCACTGCTGGTGGTACTGTCTGTGTCAAATTCTATTCAAGGAGACCCATGTGTTTCATTCACCTTGGAGTTCCTACTGAGAACCTGTAGGAACTAAGTACTCAGTAAATACTTATTACATATACAAAGAAAGGAAGAACGGGACAAGTTTTTCCATGTTTTTATGTTTTCACAGCAAAGGAAATCAGAATTTTATGTATGACACTTCACATTGGTAAAACCAATAGAACATAATAAACCTAACCTATTCAGGGATTGCAGCAGGCATGATTGCTGACTGTTACACTTCATTATCAATTTGACTGGATGAGAAGATGCCTAGGGGATTAGTAAACAATGCTTCTGGGTGTGTATGGGTGGTCACTGAGATGTGACTTTGAGGTCTATATCTGGCCCCTGGCCCTATTTTTCTTTGGTACTGTTCAACTTTCCTGCTTCCCAGGCAACACAAACCGATCCTCTTTGCTCTGCCACACCCTTCCACCACGACATTTCCGCTTTGGAGCAGCCAAGTAGAGACTGAATCCTTGAAGCTGTGAGCCAAATTCTACCTCTTTTTAAAACTGTGGATACAGGGTGTTTCTCAGCAATAGTAAGCTGAAAAGCACAGCTTTGCTATTTATATAGGCGGGGCTGTGTCCTCCAGCTCTCTGTGCTGGCGTGTCATATGGGTAGGCAGACTGGACCTATGGCCCTGGTAACCTCCGATGGGCTCCAGGGCCATCAAAGGAGCACTGCCAGCTCAGAGCCTTACGCTCCAATGATCAACGTGAAACCTACCCACATGTACACTCTCCCCCACGCCAAATCCTGCTCTACTCTAAGGCTTGTGTCCTTCTTAAAAAATTTTTATTGGTGCATGTTTGCATTACATACTGATCATTCCTTGTAGGGAGTTGGTACATGTACACAAGCCATTAATTTTTTTGTCATCCCCTCACCTCTTGGTACTCTTCCCTTTCAGTAAAGGTCTATCTCCATATTTCCTATCTGTATTTTTTTCTGTATCTTTTTTTTCAAAAGTAAGATTAAAGCAAAATGAAAAACCCAGATTCTTTTTACTTGCAGACAGAACTGGTTCCCACCCCACTTCAGCTCTGTCCTATCCCTGTTCCCTGTGGGGATGCGCAGTCTGCTGCTGCTTTTGCCTTTGATTGGTAATGTGGAGGAGCAGGCGTGTGGCTGGGAGCTGTGTCCTCCACCTGCTCAGCTGACGCATGGCACCAATGGAGAAAATGAAAGCCGCAGCCACACTCCAGGCCCCTCTGCCCCCACTCCAGGCTCCCCTGCCCACCCCTCACACTGTCACGGTAAAAGAGGAGCAGCCCCTCAGCTTGCCACTGGTTCCGAGGATAAGATTTTATGACAGAGTTTCAAGTGTTACATTATCTAACAGTCCAAGGGCAACTTTTGTTACTGATATCATTACATCACTTTGCCATAGTTATTTAAAAAGCTGGGTAATTTAGCTAGGACACTTCAAGTGAGATAAAACAATGGACTCCATTTCTCATGATGTATCTTAATATAGAAAGATGACAGGCTTACTACTGAAAGACCACAAGACAAACTTGGTTTCTGGAATTTACTAGTATTTGATCCTGGGAAAGTTTTTAAACTTGTCTCAACTTCCATTGCCTTTTTAAAAGAAGGATAAAGAAAAGGTGAAACTGAGCACGGAGAGTAAGGACTGATTTGCTGAAGCCGTGTCTCAGTCTCCTCTCTTATGTGCCAGCCTCCACGGGGGCACTGGGAATCAGGCAGGGAATAAGAATATCACAGAATTTCCCAGTGTGTGATGTTAATAATCTAGAAAAGAATCAGGGAGCTACACGCATAATGAGTGCTAGAAAAAAAAGAAAGACATAGTGCCAGGAGTGAACATGTAAACACGCAGATAACCCTAAGTCACAGGAAGCATCTGTCTGTGTGTGGGGCGTATGTGTGTGTGTGACAAGAACAGGACAGCACGAATGAATTACCTGTCATGAGGGAACTATTCTGAATCCTGATGATGGTGGATATTATACATACACATCTATATGTGAAAATTCACAAAACCGTATGCCGAGAGGAAAAACTTTAATTGTGCTGTGCGATTAAATGGGCAGTGCTCCATCCAGACTACCTGAAGGACAAAAACACCCTAAGTGATGATGAGTGCCTAGGGGCACTACTCAACAGCCCTGGGCACAAGGAGCAGGAAAGGGCACCTGCTGTACTCTTGGGCTCCTCACTTTCCATTCTGCCAGCAAGGCTCATCTTACCCCACTGTGTGACTCCTGCTACTTCTGTCCTTTTCTTCCTAAGTTACTTCCCTGCAGGAAGTCTCAGTTCAGATGACTTCTACTGAGCATCTACTGTGTTTACCATGTTCCTGCTGGTTTGAACCACTGGTGGTACTTGTATGGCTGTCTCATCGGGCAGCTTGTGCCACTGGGGGGTACAAACAGAGCTTTTGTTGGATTTTTTTTTCCTAATAAAATTAATAAAAAGCTGCCCAATGGGACAGTCGTGCCTCTACCACTGGTGATCCAAGCTACCCAGCAGTGAGACATATGAACTACGGCCCTGCTGTTAAACCTCCTCCTATCACCATGAGACAGGTGTCATTATCTTATTTTTACCTATGGTGAAAATGGGGTACAAACCATTTAAGTAACATTACTAGTATGTTCTAGGGGTAGAATTCAAACTCAGTTCTTCAGGATCCAAGTTAATGGAGCTTTAAAAATTCATAAATACAATACAACTTCATGCAATCTCTCTGGCCCACTGGTCAGTGGCATTTAGCTCTTCAGTGTGACTTGAATTACTGTATGTTGTTTATTGCTTAGCAGTAGTTGTGTGCACGAGGTTGGCCATCACCAATTGCTCGAATTTTTCTGTCACGGTTCTGCAGTATTCTGCTGGTAGTGTATGAAAATGTGGCTGGGTAACGCCACAGAAGCAAAGTTTTCGTCCTGAAAAGTCAGACCCTCCAAATTTAGAGCAACACATTTTTGATATAATGAGATTTACAATTAATATTATAATAAATTTTTACCTTGTTTTTGCTACAGAGTTAAGAGTATGCTTTAGTCTGAGAAAAACAGGACGGTAGAACTCCTGCCTACCATGCTCTCCTGGGTTGATCCCCAACTCCACAAAAAAAAGAAAGAAACAAAAAGCAAAATGGAGCCCTTTCCTGACTGAAAAAAAGTTACATTTTTCAGATGTCATTGATTTACAAAATTTTAGATACATATAAATACAATGAATTTTTAAAATATGTAGTTTTCCACTGACATTTTAAATTATTTCATTTATCAACAAAATTAATTTTACACACAATTTATAACATCTACCCCCATCTCTTTTTAGGAATACACATAAAGGAAGATTCCAGAAGGTGACATAATTTTAAAGTTCATAGTTTCTCTCTTTGGCTTTTTCTAAACTAGACCCAATGTTATATTTTCATCTCTCAAAAATTTTGAAATTACTTTTTAATAACCTCATTTATTCTCTTTTCCCCATTTCCAGATCATCTCTAATGCTGGAACTTAGTAAGTTATGACTGGGAATGGGTCCTTTCAACAAGTATAAGACTGTTTCAAACAGAGCTTTATCCACTGAACAAAGAGCTAAAACAATTACAGACAGAAGCAGTGGGTACCCATTCAGCTTCAGTATGACTGCAGCACAACCAAGTAAAGCTGCAAAATCACCAGCCTATCTTTTAGCCCTACGGCAACAAGAGCCTTACCATGCACACCTTCATTCTGGGGCTCCACAGATGCTGAAAGCTAGAAGGACCACTAAGGAGGCCAAGAGGTGCCCACTGCCTTCATGTGATGTGTGCAAAGAAGTGGGGGTTCTAGACATAACTGACACGTCATTTACCTGTCATACACACTTTGCTGTTTCATCGCGCCGAAAATCCTAACAATAACATCAGACATTTCCTGTGCAGCACAGCAGAAACTTTTGAGATTTGAGCAGGAAACACAGAAAGCTAAGGGTGAGTTCTGACGTATTTGTACCAGTTTGAAGAAAAATGTGGGCTTTGCGTTTTCCAGTGACTGTATAGAATCCTAGAGGCTAGGAAGCATCTTCATCTCTCCCCCACTTCCTCATAATGCTTTCCACTGAGGGCACACAGATGAGGGTTAGTGGTAAAAACAGTCCTGCATGGAGGAAAAACGTTAGGATGCCTGTCCTGGTTTTCACCTAGAAATGGAGAATGTTGGCCTTGGCACTGCAGTGTTTCTCAGGGACACTGACACTGGCGCCCTCGCGTGGTAGGTAAACGGCTTGCATGGACTTTGTACTTTCCCACATCCATTAGCTTTGGTGCGCTGTGACCTAGCACTGCATTCTATGACCTAGTGGTATGGTGGATTACATCACTGTTTTTTAAGCTAAATTAGCTCTCATGTACTGGAAACTAGGTTTTTAAACCATTTCTGCAAAGAAACTGCTAATAGAATACATAAGGAAACAAGAACAAGTCATGACTGGCACTCGGTACCTCCAGTAATGACAACACAGTCATACCTGACAATAATATCTAGCTAAAATAACCAAAATGCTCAAGGAGACAGCTGAATATATGAACTTAACGTTGACTATTGTTAATGCTAAATTATGCCTTGAAACATCAACTAATGATAGCATGCAGTTTTGCTGTTAGCAAGGAAGTACATGAGTTACTTTGAAAACAAAATACTCAGAACAGTGCTTGACACATAGTTAACATCATATAATTGTCAGTTATTATTTTAAAATATGCCTTTACATTATTAAATCTTTTTAATATTATTTGCAAAATAATTATATGCTAGTCATGTGATTATATATCAATAATTGATACATTCCGAACAATTATTTTTAACTGATAAAGACTACTATTCTAGAAATAGTTGTCCTAAGAAAAAAACAGTGCCCTTAGATATCTTCTATGAAAACATCATACTGCATACATTTGATATTCATCATCTTTTTCCTACCCCATAAACAACCCTAGTATTCATACTGAAAAGACATCAAAAATGTGAAATCCCAGTTTGACGGAAAGCCATGGTTGATTTTACAAAAGGTTCATTATGAGCAGGGAATGTAAATTGTCTTTCCTTTCCCACTGCCAGAGGACAGGAATAATTTTCCACTGAGGAAACACAGAACGGGCATATTTCTGATTCCCCTCTATAATCACTATATGGTTTGATTTTTTATAATGTTTCTGGCCAATTTTCAAGGTTTTGCAGCCAGCATGCTAATGTAGAGTCTAGCATATCTGTGGCAGACAGTCCTTTCACAGAGCTGTCAGTCTGTAGATTCTCATCAGATCCTAACAGACGAGGCCAGGGAGGAAGCAGAGGCTAGGAAATCACGGGGAACTCCATCAAAGTCCTTTCCTGGGCCCATACTCCGTCAATGGCCAGTTGCAACCATGTACTGCAGTGTTTTTTCCTGTATTTCTGTTCTGATGACTCAGATACTTTACCCTCTCCCCCACTGAGAAAACCCCTCATTTTATATACTTCAGTACGTAATGCCACTTCTTTTTCTTCAATACATAATGCAGTAAGATATAGAGTACCTTCTTTTTTCATCAAGAGGCAATTATGTTCCATTTATCTATTTAAAGAGACGAAACCTTGCTGTGTTACTCAAGCTGTCCCTGAACTCCAGGACTAGAGCCAGCCTCCTACTTCAGCCTCCCGAGTGGTAGGAGTATGTGTGTGTGTCACTGCCTGGCTAGGTCTCATATTTTAAAACATATTGGATACATATGAAGAGATAAGAAGTGTCAAGTTCGCAACAGCTTTGTTGCAAAGTTTTGTTGCGGTTTATTGTAGCTTCAAATTATTTCAGGAATGTTCTCAAGCTATTACCTTACACAGCAGCCATGTCCCCCTGAATGAGTTACAGAACAAAAATATAAGCACTATAAAATAATATTAAAATCAAGCTCCAAGCACCATCGTTAGAAATACAAACAACAACAGATAATTTTCATGAAGTTCTTTGCATGTGCCAGGGGACTAGTCTAAGCATTTTCTTGTTTTTAACTCATTTTAGATTCCTATTAGGTAGACACGCTTCTTATTCCTGATATATAGAAGAGAAACTGAAATATGGTGAAGGCAAGTAACTTATAAGACCATTAGTAAGTGGTAGAGCCAGGATTCAAATTCTGATACTCAATCAGAAGGCTTTTTTGCTTTGCTATGGTTTATGTGAATGATGGCTGTCTTGGTTACTTTTCTCTTGTTGTGACAATGTACTTGACATCCAAAGTGAAGCAAGGAGAGGTTTATTTAGTCTGCAGTTTTTGGAGGTTTCGGTCCCATAATCAGCTGGTGGCAAGGCAAGGTGGCAGGGCACCTTGGCAATACTTCAAGGCAGCAGCCAGCGAAAGCAGCCAGAATAAAAGGGGGAAAACAAACCTCTTCTCCTCCCTTATATTGTACACAGGCCACTCCCTCCCTTCAGGGCAGGTGTAGCAATCACAAAATCTCTGTGCCCTTCTCTTACACAGGATAAGGATATTATAAAGTAGGAACCCAGGCTCCCTGCGGAGTCTCTTCGTTAAACTTCTAAACTTCTCAAGTTGACACAATGTATCAACCATAACAATGGCTTTTCTATAATGTAGCAAGAAATATGAACAAGGACAGTAGGAACAACTTCATTTCAGTGCTGTTTTGTACTTGAGTTACTAAGACCTGCTATTCAGTTTTTGAGTGGACAGAGAAGACTGCTAACCAACTTCAGAATGAAAAGAAAAATCATCATGGAAAGGAAAAAGTCTTTAATAACAAATGTTATTGAAACTATACATATCGTTAAAAGTTGCCGTATTTCTCCAGCGCTAATGGATAAAGGGGCAGGATATGAAAATCCAGATTTTGAGGCCAGACTGCCTGGGCCCCACTCTTCCCAGATTCAGGCTTTAGTTTAATTAAGTCAGTAAAATAAGTGCAAAAATAATACACATTACATTCGTATTACGAGGTCAAATGAATTTGTATTGGCAAAGCCCGAAGATCAGTGTTTGGCAGATGAACGCTGTGTTTGTGTTAAAAAGGAACAAAAGAACACAGAAAAGAAAAGCTCAAGAGGGACTGCTCTTGCCAACATCTCTCCGCCTAAAGCCATGGGAAGTCAGATTACAAGTAAAGTGAGAAGTTTCCATCTCAACATTATTTACTTTCCTTTAGCCTTAAGACTTGCCACAGTGGGGAAATCTACTGTGGAACCAAGTTTTAACTGGATTCTCAACTACCACCTACATACATCTTGGTCAAACTTGATCTTCAGGGTAAACTGACACCCACGAAGGTCAGAACTTCAAACTGACTCCAGCTGCCAGCAGCCTCCTCTATTCCTGGGGGCAAAGTCAGCCTTCTTAATCATTAACAAGAGTCTCTGTCCCTGGAACTGAGAGATAAGCTTTTTGAAGGAAGCCATGGCCTCTTGCTTCAAGCAATCTAAGTAGATAAGGAGAAATTTTATATTTGTAGACATGTGCAGAATAAAGAGTGAAAATTTTCAGTAAACACAATGAGATAAAGAAAAGGTCTCTTCTGTTACCTTTGATAGCTGACATCATTGCAGGGAACAGACTACCAGATAAGGGGCAAGGAGGACTGTCACTGTGGAACCAGAACAACCTTCACGGAATATTTTTAGGATGAAAAGCCCTTCTTTCAGAAAATGGGTGGAAAGAAAGATCTTCAGTTGAGAGCTTTTCTTGCCCTTTCCTCTTAACTTCTCCTTGCCCATTTGATCCTACTCCCCTAGAATTCCCACAGTGCTGCCCCGTCCGCTACTGAGAGAGAGAATCAGCTTTTCTCTCCCCTGTTGGTGAACTTGGCCTAACGCAACCATCTCCTGTTATTGTAATGGGACACTAAACTAACAGATACTGAAACCACAGTTTGACGTGCTTTGACTAAATTAAACAATGTAAAGATGCTCTTAAGGATACAGTCTTGGAATGCATGTGTCCACAAGTCCAGTCTCAAGCCAAAAACAACTGGTTCCAAACAAGGAAGCCTATGCAGAGGTGGGAGAAGGGATATCCTGGTGATTGCCACATTACCACATTTTCCCACCCTAGAATCTTCACAAGCACATGTACTTACTCTCTTAATACCACAATTACTCCATGTCCTAAAGCATGAACTCTTTTTTCCCCTTCTCAAAGAAGTCATCTGTGAGTATTCTCTTCTTTTATCTCATTCCTAGAAGGAGAACTAAAAGCTCTGTGAAAAGCTATGTTTATCTGTAGATGGCAATCACTATGATAAATAAAAACTCTTTATAACCGTTTAAATCAAAGGAAAGAAAATCTAGTGATGCTGATCAATTCCCACAAATCTTGGCCCGGTTAACTAAGCACTTCAGCGGGAAACAAAAAGCTATTGAGATAAGCAGTTACCCTCAACAAGCACACAGCATCTGTCCTGAGGGACCATCTTACAGAAACATCTTTGGGAAATGCTAGCATTTGAGATACCATTCAGGTATCTACTCTATGTCCTCAAATAAGTAATCACAGACATAGGCATGTTAAGAAGCAAGCACATTTTCACGGAATGTGTGTCTCCCATCTGCCCAACTGTGGGTTAATGGTTCTTTACACAGAAACTACACCAAAGGCAGTCCAGGCACAAGAAAATTTCCCCTTCATTTGTCATTGAGAACATCCTTCTCTTCATGTTTCATGCCCACTTCATCTGAGAAGTGAAAATTTCTTTTTCTTGTCCCTCAAAAGCCCTGTGTTTTCTTCTTATGAATATATCACTAAAGTCTTAATTAAAAACCAACACAAACATAGATTCACTACCGAGTAGCTGAAGGGGGGAAAAGAGTAATTCACCCACATCCTCTTCAGTCTATACTACTACTGTGTTGAAAATTTTATGACCTTTTAATTTGTATCCCTTTTAAGTTTCATGAGTCCTTTTGAACATTACTCCTATAACTCTTGATGCTTACATGTGTTTAGAACCAGAATTTCACTTGTTTTCTTTCTTAGAAATAAAACACCACTATCAAGATCTTGGTGAAACACAGAAAATGACCCTCCTTCTATATACGTTACTGAAGGCAGAAGAGGTGGAATAGAATGCTAAATAAATAAGTAAAAATATTTGTTTTAAAATAGAAGGTTTAAACTGATTTCTTCGGTTGAAAGACTACTTGTAATAATGGGATAAAATAATTATGAATGGGCATGCAGGGTGAGTTAATATTGATTTAAAATCTTTACATTATGATAAACAGCCAAGCTAGGTAGAAATATTATAGGCAGACAGGGACAGGCCCTGGAGGGAGTCAATACAGAGGATAAAAGCACATTACAGCTATGGCTGTTGGTGCCACTGTTGGAGTCCAGGCCTCAAGATGAAGACAAAAGGACTTTTACATGCTTTTCTAAGAAATAAACAATAAAACATTAACATCAGTCACCTCAGTAGGTGGGCAAAACCCCTAAAAAGCCCCACTTCTTTCTCATTACAGTTTCTGTGTGTTCTGCTTCCCATTGGCTCAATACTACCTACATGACTACACTTGCAATCTTATTGGTTGATCGTTGCTTTGTCCCGTGTTGCACCTACGTCATGATTTTACATCCACCTCATGATGGCTCTATAAAACTTTCTTTGTAAAGTGGGGTCGACAGCAACTCTTTTTTCGGGTTCCCTCCTGTCTCACCCAGGAATTATCTCTCACAATAAAATTTCTCTACTTTTAATCTCTATTGTTCCTTAGAATTCATTCTCTGACTTTGAGGAGCATGTACTCAGTGTATCAATACCAGATAATAATTCTCTGCAGTGAGAAAACTATTAGTGCCACTTAGCCACCCTGCTGTCCCTCAGTATCTGTCAGTAAATATAAAGTCACACTTCTCTTCTGCACGTCACTGATATTTCTTACAAATAAACATTCCTATAATACTTGCTCTTTTCATTGTGAATTTCATGTTATTTGATGGAATACTTTAGGTGTTCTGTCTTTGCAAGGAAGAAGGTGATTTTATGCATGAAAGAACAGTAGGAGAATTCCGTATTTTGATCCGAGTACATTTATTGGGTCAAAGATGTCAAGGAATGAGGGAGAGACGAGGCACATGCATTTAGGAGGGAGCCCATCTGCTTTGTCTGCCATCCTCCTTCCTGTCAACTCTATTTGCAAGTGAGATGCTGCTGATGTTATTTATCCTGCTGTTCCACTTTTGCGCATAATAGTATGTGCCCCATTTTTTCTGTCATTATCTTTCTTGACCTTTTTACAGACTCATGGCACAGTCATCTCCACACCTTGTAAACTCCTTTCCTTCTTGGAGCTTCTGGAACCGAACTGGCCTTAGGTTTCTATTTTGCACTGTTATCTTCTCACTTTTATTGCTCTTTCTGTGTGATCTAAGCCATAGCTACAACTTCAGTTATAGTCCTTATACTTGTAATTCCCCAAACCTAAAGCCCTCTAGGCTGCTCAACAGCTTCAAACCTGTATTTCTAACTGCCTTCAAACTAATTCTAAGCAGCCAGTCACCTGGTCACCTCAACTGTTACTGCTCACAACATCTCTTCTGAGTCTGTCCCTCACTCTACTTGCTGCCTTATTTTACGCTCCCATCACTTCTCACCTGGATTTCTGCACAGGTGCTTCTTAACTGGCAACTCAGTCTCTAGCTCTGCATTTGTGGCCTTTCCAGCTCAGTTCTCCCCACTACCAATAGCCTTGACTCATCATGTCCTCATCTAAAGTCACATTCACACCCCAGCTTTTGCTCTCCCTCTTTCCATGTGTGAACACATGCACCTGTACACTGGGGATCAAACCCACAGCCCTGTGCATGCCAGGGAAGCCACGTCCTCAATCCTCCTATTCACTTTGCAGGATCATGGCTCAAAGGCCACTTTCTCTAGAAATCCTACCATTATCTGAGCTATCCTTCTTCTCCACTGTTCTCCTGACCATGAGCGGCCAATCTGAGTTAGGCTTTCATAAAGCATGGGCTTTTTATCTTTATCAAAACTTGTTCCACTATTATTAGACAAGAGAAAAGGTATAAGGGGGAGGGGAAGCAGGGTGTCAAGAAGATCTAGTTATGTCATATGCATGTATGAAAACAACACATTGAAACTCAGTATTTTGTAAAATTAATACACAATGGAAATACATTTTAAAAAATTTGCCCCATTGTAAGGTCACTCACTGCTTAATGATTTTCTCCTCTAGCCCTTAGAGGATTGCAAGTGTATTAAGCTCATCTCTACCGAGTCAGCATGCAGACTCCATGCTCAACAGATTCACTGGGGGAATGGGGGTACAGCTTGCCTTGTCTCTCAGATTTATTTTTTTTTCTTTTGTACCAGGCTCCATCTTAATAGATTTTCTCTAATATGTAGCCCAGTATTGTTACCTATAGTTACCTGACTGTCCAACAGATCTCTGCAGTTCCTTAACTGTCACCATATGTGAGTTTTACTCTTAAGGAACTATTTTCCAGATCGGGTATCTTTGATGTCCGTTGCTGGTAAGTTGTTCATTTGGAGTCGAAGCCAAAGACCTGCCAATGACCTGCCAAGTGGTCTAACACACTCTACGACCTTGCTGACATCTGCTGAAACTGGAGCTTCCAACCACAAAGGCCTCCTTTCTCTGTCTGGAAAGCACAGGCTGCTCCAGCCTCATGGTTTTTACCATTGCCTGGAATAATAGTATGTTCTTCTACCACACTGCTGCAGTTTCAGGTCTTTTGCCCAAATCTCACCTTATCAGTGACACCTACAACCATGTCTGACACTTCCCACTTCTTAGACTCCATCTTGTACTCCACGGCCTTTACCATCTGACATAGATGCATATATTTTATTTCTCTTCATAAATGTAAGCTCCCTGTGGGTGGAAATGTTTTTCTTTTCTTCCCTGCTGAACACCTGGAATCTCATTCCTGGTAAATGGCAAGTGCTCAGTGATGGATCTGGCATACTGCACCATGGTTTGCAAGCTTTTAAAAAGCAGACGAAACAACAACAACAACAACAACAACAACACAATCTAATTAAACATGGGCAAAGGACTTGAATAGATGGTTCTCTTAAGAAGATGTATAAAGGGCCAATGACCACATAAAAATATTAACATCCATAACCATTAGGAAAAGGCCAATCAGAGCTATTAATGAACTAGCACTCATACCTATTAGAATGACTACTATTTTTAAAAATGCGAAATAATGTATCAGGAAGGATGTGGGAAAACTGGAACACTTGTGTACTTGTAGGAATCTAAAATGGCTCAGCCACTATAAAAAACAGAATTAACATTAAAAATACCAAAACAGAATTAGCACATATCCAGCAATTCCACTATCACGTATATATATATCCTGAACTGAATTTCCTAGATAGATATTTTTTTAACCTATGTTCAGAAAGTATTATTAGTTTTATTATTCCCAGAAGATGAGGACAACTCAAGTGCTCCTAATAAATGAATGAATGAGACAAAATGTGGTATATATATAAGATGGAATATATTCATCTCTCACTCATGCTATGACATGGATTAACCCTGAAGACATTTTCCTAAGTGAAATAAGCCAGAAACAAACAAACAAACAAACAAAAATATATTGTATGGTTCTGTTCATGTGAGCTACCTAGAGTGCTAAGATTCATAGTCATGGGGGGGAGTAGAATGATGGGGAGGGAAAAATGGGGAGTGAGTGTTTCATGTACACAGTTTCCGTTTGAGAAGCTGAAAAGTTCTGCAGCTGGATAACAGTGATAGTTGTACAAATATGCAAATGTATTTAACACATATGTCTTGCTGCCAGGTGGCTTGAACCACTGGCGGTACAAACATGACCGTCCCATTGGCAGTCTTTTTATTAATTGTATTAGTAAAAAGATCAGTAAAAGGGAGCAGATCCCTTTGTACCACCAGTGGTTCAAACTGGTGGGAATGAGTTAATGCTACTTAACATGTGAAAATGGTAAAATGGTCAATTTTCTGTCATGTATATTTTAGTCTTTAAACAGAAGCCTAACGTAGCAGACAGATGTAAGAAAAGGGGCTGTGGCTGATAGGAAAAAGGGCGGCCAGGGTATGGTCACCCTGCCCTGGAATGTGGGCAAAATCATCAAGGGGAGGGTCAGGGCTCCACCCTAAAACACATATGCCCTGCTTTCTTCATTCTCATGGACAGAAGCTAAAAGGCTCCATTTAGAGGAGGAATTTAATAAAAAGGAAAAATGCCAACATCAACCAGCCTAGGGACAAATGTCCACATTGACTTATTTGTACAGAAATCACTTTACATTCCACTGGCAGGGTAGAAATATTAGAAAAAAGAGCAACTTTAAGCTACTGGCACTCATACTCCATTATCATTAATGCCTCATATCTTCTGAACCCTTTTTCATAATAACTTAGTTCTCAAAATAATCCTGTCAAGGAGGAATGAAAGGAATTGAATAATCTACCACTTACAAATGAATAAACACAGAAAATTCATGGAGCCTTATCCTTGGAGAGTGACAGAAGTGGCCTCAGGACAATAATCACTAACATTTATTAAAATTTATTAATTAAACACAGGCTCAATGTTTTCCATAGACTATTGGATTTCTGACTTCTAAGTAGTCTCCTTCTGTCATTTGGTAGTTATTACTGTTAATATCCTTTTTCATAGAATAGAAAACTAAGACTCAAAGAACAAATATCCTGAAAATAAACAGCTAATAGGGGGCATACTGCACTGAGCCATCTTATTTCACAGCCAGTGCCACTCAACCACTATTGTTTTATCCTGTCCAGCAGGGTCTTCAACTCTGGTTCTTTTGGGACAGGCCTTACTGATGTTCCCTTTATCCTTGAAAATAAGCGCAACTGACAAATCCTGTAAATCACTGTGTTTTCTAATGCCAAAATGACCCAACTCTAAAACAGTATTCTTTATTATTCTGAGTGCGAGAAGCAGCGAGACACTATTTTTAAGATTAAGAAGAGATTCCCAGATCTTTCAAACTGCCATAAAATTTTAAACAAAAATATCACAATTACTAGAATAGACATATTGGATCATCCCACTCAGTGTCCCCGGATTCCTCCAGTGAGAACCTCCCCACAGAACTAAATAATCAGCTGAAGGACAGACCCAAGTCATTTCCAAAGACTTCCTCAGAACTTTCTGAGGAAATGGCTGCTTTACTCTGCAGAAGCCAGAGATGAGAGGTGTGCTTTGTGTTTTTTCAATAGAAGGCATTCAGTCTGCAGGGCCACCTGTGGGCTACAAGGGCTCCGGGCCAATGGAAACAAATATTAATTTGGAAGAGTGTCAGGCTCAGGCTCCAGACAGACAACTACAGTGCATGGAGAGGAAGGGACAAAGTCACAGCAGAGCTGAAGCCAACAGCTAGAGTTATTTCCAACCCTCCTCAGAGGCTTACAGACTACTTCCTTTACTAAGACCTGTAAGTAGAGGCTTGGAAACCACCAAAGACTACATATATATATATTCTCCTACAATAAAACCTATTTATAGTGATGGATCTTTATTTACATTGTTAAAAATACAAACACAAGCTCATCAACCATGTGTGACCCTCGGCTTAGAGTGTGTGATGTCCTCAGCACAGACCCCACAACCCTACTAAACCTGGGACAATGAATTTCTCATTTCTCTTCTTGGATGAAGCCATAGTGTCTTACAGTGGGGCCACAGTACACAGGCATCAACCCCTTCTCCTGAAAATCAAGGACTGGGGATCTTACCGCATTCTCCTTTAGCTGCAGCCCTTCCCCATTGGGAAGGGAGGACCGTCTTTTGGAGTTCCTGTTTGGAGTTGAAGTAATGGCCCCAGCTTTCTTCTTCACAGTGAGCACCTCACAGCTGGCCTGATCTTCATTGTGTGTGCTCTTCCCGGCATTGATAACCCTGGGGAAGAAGCCAGAAAAACTGATCAGATGAAGTGATTTTGGAAAGCGGACTGCAAAGGACCTTATGACTTGGTCTTTCATTTTCCTGAATGATGAGTTTGAAAAAGTAGTGATACTAGCAACCAGTGAAACATTTGCTAATGAAGTTATTTCAAGCTCTGTTCACCTTCACAGGTGTCTGATAGATCTGATCAATACCATGATCCTTTTAGTCAAAATATATGAGGCAGTCAGTCTTACAGGTTAATTTGGAGTCTGAACTTTTTGGCAATTACTCTGCATGCAAGTTGGCTTAGGGAATTCTGTTTCATTGCTCTGAGTGATAAAGAATAAAACCACCACTGATTTTATCAAAGAACATGGCACTAATGTACAGCACCATGTAAAGACCAAGGGAATAGAGAACTATATGTCACTCAGTCATGCCCATTTTTACTTTACATGCAGGGAAGTGAATGGCTCAGAAACATATTCTTTAAAAAGTAGTTTGGGCCTTCTCTTTTTCCTGTAGAACAATATTCATCACACAGATGTGGATACTCAAAACATATAATAACTTCATACCAGATTGGCACTGCTTTTGTCCAATCACTGAGTGCTCTAAGCATAAAAAATGCTTCAGGAAAACATGACAAACCATTCATACGCCTGATTCTGTGTCAAGTGACTGCGGACTTAGTTTTTAGATTTCAGCACCACTGTCCTATTAATTAAGCAGCAGCTAAAATAGATTTCCTGAAAGAGCTCTCGACTTGCCATTGGCTGTTTCATTTCTAAAACATCAGCAGGTTTATTGACAAAACGAATGTAGAATTTACAGAACTCAGTGGTAAGGAAAGAAAAATTTTTTTTGGTGAGATCAATGAAAACTCAGTTCTTTAAATGTGGGGTGTGCACTGCCCTAGTAGCAGTCACACACTCTCAACAGGTAGACGACTATCATTTTCAAATGACTTAAGAAAGAAATCTTCAATAACTATGAACTCAAAGTAAGCTGCAGAAATTATAAGTTGCATTTATCAACTTCCTTCAATGGTAACAATATTATATAACTGTACTAAAACATCAAAACCAAGAAATCCATATTTCTGTCACCCACATTACATATTTTATTCAAACTTCATGAGTTTTACCATCAAATGGCTTTTAGTCTAAAAAGGGTATAGTTTCCCATTAAGCCAACACAGACACACACGTTTTAACTGAACAGGTATAGAAAAATCAAACGGAGATTAATGATCTAAGTGTTTCAACTAATCTTGTGCCAGACCCCAAAGTTCTACAGCAATGGTTCAGATGCCTAAGTTTCTTAATTTTTGAAATGTCTTAAACTGAAGTAATTTAAAAGTTCACTTCCATCCATACATGTGAAAAAAACATGAAGTTTATGTTTTGGACAGCTTTGACCAAGAGCCTTTTATCTTTCCAATTGAGCAGAATCATCTGATTGGAAGGAGAATTATTTTCAAAGTCTACTTTTATTCTTTTCATCTGTTGCAGTTGTTGGCATGATTTTTTATTTCAAGGTAGCTTGTTGCCCTTGATGTTTAAATATCATTGCTCAAGGGCCTGTGTCAGGAGATGAGTTAAAAAGGCCCTTGGAGCTTATCATACACTCTCAGGGGTGGAGGGTTTGGGAGAGGGCGAGTTTTCTGTTTTCTGACAGACCTTCAGAGTCTTTTCTCTAAGCAAAAGACATCTGCATATGGCTTGAGAATAAAATGTGACGCTTGAGGACACAATGAGGCTACCTACACAATTATTATTAATAACTGTGACACTTACTATCACAGCTAAGTGACTCACCCCAAGTGCCACAGCCAGGAAGTGGCACAGATGGGATTCAGAATGGGCCTACACTGAACTCCAACTCTCCGCCTTCCTATTACACCACAGGGATGTCCATCAGTCTATGGCAGGAAGGTCCCTGGCCCACAGGGAAGTACTGAATAAGCAGAGTAGGCAAGCTGTGGTCCAGGACTGAGGAAAAGGAGAATTTTTCAGGTCTGGGAGAGCACCCCAGGGAAGGGGAAGGCTGGGTGGCTTGCATCTGCCTATGCTAGCAAAGGTCATACTTAACCCAGTCGAAGCCACCCAGAGGGCTGTGGCTGAAGTTCATCATACAGAACCTGCATTTGTTGGGCATGTTCCTTTTACTCCTATCCCTAGAGAACCAAACCAGATGGACAGGGGAAGGTGACATGAAATAACTTGTCTCTTTGCAGTCACAGACAGTAAGGTCCCAAACAAGGCTGGGTGGACTATTTACTGGAAGGTGATGTTATGCCAGCAGTCTCCCTAGGGAAAGCTGAGTGGAAACCATCTGACAAACTAGTTCATGACAACCGTCCCCTCACTTTGTCCTCTGGACAAGATCCTAGCTGTATTTTTCTGGAACTTGGCAGCACACTGGCCACTAGCACCTACTGTTGTGCTATAGTCATGTGTTTCTTATTTTTTTGTCCTGGTTTTTGAACAAAAAGAAAGCATTGTTGATCTCCAGTAGCTACCTGCCAGGCTGACTCATCAGCTACTATAATTTCCTAAATCACGAATCACTGGCCCCTTGAAGTGCTTCATCTCCTGTCTCTCTCAGTGGGTATTAAACTCCAACGTGGCCCTAACTTTCCCCAGAGGTCCTGGAAACTTTACTTTATGCACAAGAAACCCAGGGCTCTGGAAGACTGATGAGCACAAAGCTGCTGCAGAGCTATGGACACACTTCTGAGTCCTGCACTCTTTCTGCCTCAGTGCTTGGGTTGTGCTATTTTCCTATGGTGCATCTATTCCTGGCAGCACGTGGTTCAGAGGTCTGCGATGCAATGACTCAGCAGGGCCTGAGAGCTGTGAAAGAACAAGGACCATGGCTGTTTCATCTTGAGGACAGCTCATGAAAACTACTAATAAGACATCAAAGAGTCAGGAGTGTCAAGCTAGTGTGGACAGCCTCAGCCTTGTAAACCTGTTCAGTTAGTCATTTGATTATTATTTAGGTGATAAAAATACTAGCTTAACTATTATTTAAATATCAATTTAAGGTTAGTCCCTTCACACCCCACACCCCTCATCTGGCAGTGCTGGGGAGGGAATCTAAGACTCCACACTTGCTAACCCCATGCATGCTAAGCAAGAGCTCCACTGCTAAGCCATATCCCTAGCCCCTTATCCAATTTTACATTATTTCAAATTCTAAACTCCACACAGTTTTAGTAGAAAGACCTGATTCTTCTATATTCACTTGTCTCTGAAAAGTTCAATCACCATCAAGGTAAACATTTTATTTTGCTCTTCAAAGGCAAAACTTCATTTACTAAATGTAAAGAACAGCTTTATTTCCTCTAAAAACTGAGAAAAACTGGCTTTCTAAGCTGAGGAGCAGCATACTGTTTACTGATTCAACAATTTCCATAGGTTCAACATTTGAGTCAGTAAGCCTCCCTTCTTCTGCTCCATTATAAAGTCAGAAAGCAACCACACCCAAACATCACAAATCACCCCCTTAAAACGCTTTGACCAAACAATATCTTCCCAGGATGCTTAGCTTCAAAACTTAAAAACAAAATGCTGCTGGACCACAAATCAACATAAATTTGGTAACATCATTTTTCAATCTTCTACAAAGAAGAGAAACATTTTTCTTACAAACTAGGCTGGTGGTGATAAATGGTGGTAGTTCAGAGCTGGGGCTCTTTCCCCAGAAAATGGCCCACAGCAAATGCTGTTGAATAGGTGAAGGAATGAATCAGAAATCAGTTCTACTATTTCTTGTTGGGGAAACGAGTATCTTATGTTTTATTCAAATGCTATTAACTAATTTCATTCTCTCATCAAGTCTGTAAGGGAACTAACGCTGTCAGTGTTCTTTCAAAGCACAGCTAGTGAGTGGCAGTGTTAATTTACTTTTACAAATGGCAGTTTCTTAGCTATACTTCATGTATCAAATTCTGTGAGTTGCTAAGGTGTGTGTGTATGTAAGGAGGATTTTAGTCACCTAAAGAAATGTTGATTTTGAGGTTGGCAATAAAATTCAGGAAGGAAAAAAATGTTACAGCAAAAAAGGGGAAGGATAGCTAACACCACTTCACTACAGAAAATTTATATTCATTCTTTTCAACTCTTAGAACAACACCACATCCGCCATAGAAGAGACATGTGGCAAAATTAATTCACTTGATGTATTGCTTTAACTTACTAAGCCACCTTCAATAGAACCACATCTAGGGGTTGAGACTTGGAAAAAACAAGTAAACACTGAAGTTCAAGAACTGGAAAGTCAAAAATTCTTTGTGTATGACAGATGAAGTTCGAAGTTATAACCTAAATACCAAGTGAGGACATGGCCATGAGAACATACAAACAGCAGCAGCTGATTTATTCTGTGCTACCCTTGGACCCTTGTTGTTCTTTCTGCTTGTGGAAATAGGCTAGTCACAATGCTTTGGAAATCAACTCCACCTGAATTTCATCAGAAAATTCTCATCTGTTTTCTCACCTGCTCCTAAGCCTGACTCCAAGGACAGTCATCTGATACAGCGACTAGTTTGGGCCTCTAGAACTAAATGCAAAGTCAGTACCCACAAGTGTTCTCAAGTAGCAGCCCTTGACACAAAGACCAATGACTGATTCACAGAACTCATAACTGTCAGTTTTTAAAATGATCTACAAGACAGTCAATGATGACGATCACAGTTGATAATTTGCTTTCAAGGATTACTGTGTGCCAAGCACTGTGCCAAATACTTGGCAGATGTACAGTCATTAAACACCCTCAACCCTCCTGCCACAAGGAACTCAGCATGGCACAGAAGGTAGGAAGAGGGACAAAGATCAGACAGACTTAGTTTAAACTTGGTCTCTGCTAATTACTAACTCCAGCTGTGTTTCTGGGCAAGTTGATCTCTTTCTCTAAAATGGGGAGAATTACTACTTCCCATCACAGAAGAGCTGTGAGAATTAAATGCTCTAGGATGGGAAGTATCCATCAGTGCCTGGCAAACACTGAGCACTCAATAAATACCCAATACAAAGCCAGCTGCTCTTCTGTTGGGTCACAAGGACTTTAGTCATGTACGTTAGAAGAGAATCTCATACCTTCCTCTATTTCCATCAGCATCTGTCTGCTACCTCAAGAACACAGGCCACCAGCAGGCATCCAGAGCCTTCAGGTGGCATGGGATGTCACGGCTCAGAACAGGGAAATGCTTAATCACAGGAGAAGTCCCACCTGTATAAATCCCCATCCAGATCTGCCTACAGACATCAGCTCCTGGTACCTCAGGCTGTTGGAATCAGAAGCTGAGGCTCCAGGCTTAAAAAAAAAACCAAAACACCCTGATAATTCTGTTTTGCTTTCAGAGGTAATATAAAAGCCTGAATGGTTGAGGCTTAAAAATTAGTAATACTAAGTATTAAAGCAAGCATAGTAATTATACTGGTTAAGAAAGAGGTATAAGGACAATCAGGTGAAATGAGATATTGCTGATTCATATATAATTGAGAAGCAGACAGGAAAATGCTATATTTGGGGAAATGAATCATTTATGAAACAGCAAATATAGCCATTAATTATGAAAATTCTCTTGTCTTGGTAACCTCTTGGCAATGCTTTGTGTGGTTCTCTGAAGTGATTACTAGCACCCTGATATGCTGGAGCCTGAGGGCAATTTAACTCCTGGTTTCCAGGGAGATAATAACCTCTCATTCTTGGAGTAGTGGAAGAATACAGCTCTGACCAGGAACCTAATCCTCTGATAACTGCCAAGAGCAAAACCAGCTGCATGGTCAGAGGGAACACCCATCAGGAGTGACAGTTTCTCCTGGACAGTTTCAGTCTTCTCTGGGTACAAAGGAAGAGGAACAGAAGGTCACCCAGACAATGCAGTTGATAGTGGTCAGGTGTAATAGGGCGTGAAGGAGAGGGGGTCAGTATGAAAGTTTTCTGTGGTGTCTGGCTTTCAGGTTCTGCAAGGTGATTACCCCCAGCACAGGAGGTGTAGTGAAAGCAGAACGAAAGGCCCTTCTCTTAGGACAGCTTCATGCCTCCTGGTTCCCTACCTCTGGCTGTGGTTAATTAAGCAATGTACAGCAAAGCTGCAAACTGGGATCTCAAGGCCCACATTCAGCCTACAGATAAGCTGGTATTTTAAGAATTTTGCCCAAAAAATGTTTTCTGACAGGGGAATTGGTTTCTAATATTTAAAAATTGGGATATTTACATTTAAATCTTAATTTTCTCATTTCTCCTGAAAACAAATACATCTGGATACTCACTTGTCACTTGTTTGTTGTTTGGATTCCTGAGGCAGGGTCTCACCATGTACCTCAGGCTGGCCTCACACCTACCCATAAGACCCTGGCTCAAAAGCAAAATGCTCCTGCCTCAGTCTCTCAAATGGTGAAATTATAGGCACACACTGCCACACTTGTCTCACATTTGTCATATTTCTGTGACAACAATCTTCTAAACCTGAGGCGAGGCTGCCTTGTGAGATTGGAAATGTCCTTGCTAGCTCAATGCAGCTCTTACTTTGTCCACTGCTGCTATTTAAGTTGGGAGAGCCCTCTTTCTGGTGCACAGATGGCTGTATTCCTGCTGGGCCTCATGTGGTAGACGGGACAAGCAGCAGCTCTCTGGGACTCTACAATACTAATCCCATTCACGATGTCCCTACCTTCAGGACTTAATTGTCTCCCAAAGGTCCCACCTCCTAATGTCACATTAGGTTTAGGTTTTACATCATGTGAATGGGGGGGGTGCCAACATTCAGTCCATTTCACCTACCTATGAAGACCACAGTTTTCTGACTGATGTCATAGTTAAGGTGTATATCACATGGAATCTGCTAATGCTCAGGGGGTAAGTGTACAGAACACCTGCGCAAAGTGTCACAGAGGAGGCAGCAGCTGAGTTCAGCCTTAGTGAGCAGAAAAATCACTACTTGGAGAAATGGAAAAGCTGAAAGTCTCAGCCAGGAAGATGAGCATGATGTAAAGCTTATGAAGCCGGGAAGCTTCTGAAGCTGGGACATGACCTAAGTACAGGTGAGGTGAGTAAACTACTGCAGAACAGGATCATGAAATGGTACATGAACTTCATCCCACACCACCTACATCTACGAAAATAATCTAAGGTGGTTTACCCAAGTCACTGAATGATACTATCACAGTTATTTTAGAGAAGTATGCTAGCAACCTAATGGAGAACGGATTACACAGGATAGTGACAGAGTGGTCAGGTAGGGACTCTTTGTCCAAGTGACAGAGGCTGTGAACCAAGAATCGGCTCTGGGTTTAGGGGAAGAGTGAGGCGCTAAATGAGCTGAAAAGTCCTGTAAAACTTGCTAGCCATGGCTTACAGAAAGAGGAGCAAAGAGGATGGCACTCTACTTTCCAAAATGGTAGGATTATGATTTTGAAGGGAGATGGCAAAGTGAAATGAGCCTTCAGGGTGGTGGGGAGATAAAAAGTTGTCGTGTTGGTGAAGAGAAAGTTCTATGCACCAGAAATGACAAAGGGCAATGGCATTCATGTTAAGCTTGACTAAGAATCAGAAAGTCACCTTTAGATACTGTATTTCAGTTGTCCTCCGGGTCCTCTTGACAAAACCACCAATATTCTTACAGTTCAACTGCTGCACTGAAACAAAGAAATCTGTGCCCTGTCAGATGCTGGAATAATTCTCATTCGAGGACACAGAGCCACTCCATGTGAGCCACATGAAATCAAAATAATGGCCCACCCAAAGAGATAAGAAGTTTAGAAATATTGTGTTAAAGCAGAAAAATTCAGATTTTTAAGGAAACAAAGCAGGGACTTAGGGAAGGTAGGGGAAAGGCAAAAAAAAATTTTTTTTAACGTACATGTACAAACTCTGTATGATAAATATTAATGTATCAATGAAATCTGATTGAAAAAAAGGCAATGGGTTTTACATTTTTACAAATAAGGTTTTCTTTATCACAAGGTATATTAGTACTACATGTTAGCAATGTCAGAGAAATGGCTATTTTTATAAACAAAGTGCATTTTAAATTTGTAATTTAAAAAAACAATCAAAAGGCCTGAAACTAATAAAATTAGATGTGAAATTAAAAGACAAATATTTTAGTTTCATTAGATATTAAATAAAATACTTTTTTTCTTGTACTAAGGAATGAACCCAGGGGTTTTTACTGAGCTATATCCCTAGCCCATTTTATGTTTTGTATTTTGAGGCATGGTCTCACTAAGGGCTAAACTGCCCAGGTTCAAACTCGAGATCCTCCTGTTTCAGCCTCCCAGACTGCTGGGATCACAGATCTGAGTCACTAGGCCCTGCTAAATATATATATATCCGCATTTATATATATAAATATATATATAAATATATATATAAATATAAATATAATATAAATATATATATATAAAGATACTGTCACTATGCTCATTTTATTTGCCCCATGTATATCCTATGCACAATGGCTGAAATGTCCTTACCATCTCCTCACAGTACTGAGATTTTTAAATGATGTATCATGTTTACACAGGTGATGCTCTTGAAACTGCACAAGTTGGGGGACACTGGACGGCAGCCCAGCCCGAGGTTCCACGGGCACCAGTCCACCATGCCCAGCATCGGCCTTACAACTTAGGGAGCCAAGAGCCCGCAGAGGGGACTTAGGACCCTGCGAGAGTCCTGCCGCCCCAAGGCGGGCTCGTGGAGAGCTGGCAACCTGTGCTCGACAATTCAGCTTGGGCTAGCTACTGGGTACACTGGAGCAAGTCCTGGAAGCTCCATAGCCTTAGTGCACCACGTCCAGCGGCTTTCTCTCAGTTCGGGAGGCAGAAGCCGAGCTGGCGGCCTGACGGCCCAGTGTGGGCTGGCCTGGGGAGAGCTTAAAACCAGCACTCCTGGCAGTTGAGATCATATTCACCCTATAGGACACAGGACTGTGGCCTCAGGTTCCATGGGCTCCAGTTTACAAGGCCCAGCTTCCACCTTTCAGTTCAGGGAGCCAAGAGCCTGTGAGGGAGCCAGTGCTGCTCCAGGAACTGACGATGCAAGAGGTAATTCGCCACATATCCAGAAGAAGCTTTGGAACACAGCTCAAAGCAAGGAAATACAGAAAAATCACAAAAGGAAAGAACAAAAGGTAGGCTCAAAGCTCCAGCCCACCCCAAGAAAGCTTAGAAGCCATGTACACAGAAGAAAAAAGAAGCCATACACCTGAAATGTCTGAAATGATATCAAATGAAATAAAGATGCAACTAGGGAAAGCTATGGAGAAATTCAAATCAGAAATACTTGCCCAGGTAAAAGAAGAATTGATAAAAATAGTGAAAGAAATAGTGAATGCATCTAGTGAAGACACAGCTAAAAAATTAGAGGAACAAAGCAAAAATATAGAATCCCTGAATGAACACTATAAGAAACAAACAGAATACATAAAGCAGATTCAAAGAGATATACAGGAAATCAAAAATGCTATTGAAAGCTGCCAAAACCCTCAATGAAAGTGAAGATAGAATTTCAGACCTTGAAGATAAGATTGCAGCTAGTGAACAGGAAAGATAAGATCTTTTAAAAATAACAAAGAATCAGGAAATAACAATTCAACACCTTCAAGATGATGCGAAGAAAAATAACATAAGATTAATAGGGATAAATGAAAAAGAAGGGGACAGCCCAAATGATATCAAGAGGATATTTACAGAAGTAATAGCTGTAAACTTCCCAAACATGAGAAGAGAAACTGACATTTGGATAAGTGAAGCATATAGAACTCCAAATAGCCATAACCAAAATAAAACTACACCCAGACACATAATAATCACCATCCTGGAAATCCACCATAAGAACAGAATACTAAAAACTGTTACAGAGAAAAAAGAGATCACCTATAAAGGAAAACCTATCAGAATCACAGCAGACTTCTCAACACAAACAATGAAATCAAGAAGAGCATGGAGTGAAGTATTTCAGATCCTAAAGGAAAACCACTTCCAACCCAGACTGAAATACCCGGCAAAACTGTCCTTCAAAACGGATGGGGAAGTAAGATACTTCCATGACAAAGAATAGCTGAAGAACTTCATGAACACAAAACCAACCCTACAAAGAATACTGAAAGACATTCTAGATACACATGGGATAAAACCACCAAGCAAGGCAGACAATTACACAGAATGGAAAGCTAAAGACA